>JAAIXI010000225.1:2652923-2682803 GCA_013403645.1 Heliconius nattereri
GTCAGTTTCCGGTGGCGCCACTTTGGGCTCGTCACCGTTGTCAACGTCATTGTTACTTTATAAAAGGCCATGCGGGCGTTGTACGCTCAGTCGAGGCTCTGCCACGGCTCGGAGCACTACTCGTGCTCCACCGCTGGTTAACCTCGACTATTTAAATTATTAATGTTGTTAAGACCTATTTGTAATTATACTGGACTGGAGCAGTGAAAGGCGAGTGTTGATATATCGGAAAGGGATCCCTTAAGCCTACTCCTGGGGTCACAAGTCCCAGGCACTGCTCCAAGCCATCATTTAAAGAATAAGATAATATTGTTATTATTTTCCTTGTAATTTACTATGTTTCCAGTTATTGTTTGGTTTATTTATTTGTTTTAGATTTACCTATTTATTTAATTTAGTATTTCGAGTAGAACCCAAGGCCAGGACATGGTCGGAGGTTCTACTCGTTTATTTTTAATATCTATTACGCCCTTTTAAATCCGACATATATATATATATATATATATATATATATATATATATATATATTTATAATTTTAAATTCTTCTAGCGTAGTAATATTTACATGTAAAAACAATATTACTTTTGCCACTAAATCTTCTACAATTGTGTTAGTACTCAATTTAAAATAAAAAAGATATGGTTAAACAAATCGGAAGTTAAGTGTTAAATTCTAAGTGAGACGAGCTAATTGTTGGTGGTGTTTAATTTTCAAATCATTAAGTACATTAATTAACATTAATTAGTGCGATATTTTGTTTAGCTAGTACAAATTTGTGACAGTTTTCGTTTACCCAGTATTCATTATTTAATGTCAATTAAAATTAATTAAAGTGTGTTAGTATAACAATACTTCAAATAACTGATTTACCATATCCATTTGTTCACAGGCTGTTTCGCAAAGGCGTTCGAACGTATACCTCGCTCGATGGCGTCCTCCCTAATAGGAGATCTCAGTGCGGCGCCGTCTATGACGGGATCCTTAACAGAAGGCCTGGGTCCTGCGGCGCCGCCGATGCAGCTTATGCATGTGCTGGAATGCACTGTGGATATAAAGGAGACTGATGCTAAGGTGAGTTTTTGTGGATAATTTAATTTGTAAAGTTTAATTATTTACAATTATACTGTATTAGCTTATGGTGTAAATATAAAATATAAAAACATTGTTTACATTTATAGCATTATTTTTCAATGTATCTTTTGACATTAAAGATTATTACGACAGTAAAGGTTATTTACACAAAAGGTTATTATTACATTCAGATTTTTTCATACAGTTCAGTTAGAAAGGTGAATGAATGTTTTTGTCATCGAAAAGCAAGTGTCTTAACACTAGGTTCCCTCTCACTCCCCTGTAGTGTGCGAGATACTACGTGAAGTTGATTTTTTATTTAAATGAAAATTTTCTTAAAATTAATATGTACGAGTGCTTGTATAATATAGTTTTTTTCGTTTCAGGGTACATTTAGCCACGTTCCCAAAGAGCGACTCGGTTATAAACTACGCGGAGGCATCGATAAGCAAGTGACAATCAATGTGACACAAGTCACAAACAACGTACACGCTGAGACTGAAGATCCACAGGTAAAATATATTATTATCATTTTTTTGGTTAATTTTTTGTATTGTATTATTAGATATGTGAAAAATACTTTAGGTTTCTGTCTTTTGGTACAAATGAAAATAATAAATAAATGTACAATGTAATTTTTTCTGTTCCAATGTTTACATTATTATTTATTATGTTTCTTGCACTTGTTAATTATTAATTACACATATATTCAGTATTATATTAAAAAAATATTTATTTTTTCAGTCGTCCTATACAGGTGGGCTCTATATAGAGAGGTGCTTCGGCATACTCTTAGCTCCTGGTCGCAGCGTTAAACACTCGGATATGCAATTGCTTGAAATGGTAATACTCTTGAAACCTAATATTAAGACTCTTAGTATCAAGAAAAAGTAAATATTAAATATTTAATTTTCACGAGTGGGAATCGAACCCGCAAGCTTTCGCGCTTATACGCTTATTATGGAAGGGGTCATGGTGCGAATATATTTATATATATTATTTTTACTATATTGTGTTTTCTAAAATATATTGAAATAATTTCTAGGTGAGCGGGTCATCAGGTGGTTCTGGTTGTTCAGTATGCGCCTTCTGGAACGCCGGGGAATCAGCTCTCGCCTCCTTCAATGTGGCGAGCGGCGATGGTGCCCCCGCTTATATGTCCCTAGCTTTGGATCTTGTTATACGTGGTATAAGAGATCCTTTAAGGTTTGTTTTTATATTTGTTGTTTGTATGTGTAATACGGTTGAAGTGTCGTGGCCGTCGTGAAGTTAGGCTTTTTGAAATTTTGTGAATTGTTCATTCCATAAGAAAATGTGAAAGTAAGGATAAAATTAAATGTTATCTGCGCAGCCTTTAAGGCACCCACGATTCGTTGACCTTACTTTGTTTAAATTTTATATGTATATATTTGTTTGTTGTTATAATAAAACTTTGCTTTCTATATTTACAGATTAGTTATAGAAACGCCAGTGAAAGTGTTTTCTCCTGCTGAACGCTTTTGGTATTATTCCAAACGTCCTCTAGTACAGCAGTTCTATATCAATTTAAAAGAGGTATTATTTTTATTATATTGAATAACCAATATTTTTTCTATTTATTAATGATATATCCATACATATATTATAAATTCGAAAGTAACTCTGTCTGTCTGTCTGTCTTTTACGCAATCAGGGCCAAACCGCTAATTTAATTGTTATAAAATACTCATATAAAGATACTTGAGGGTCTGGGGATGAACATAGGATACTTTTTTTCTCATATTTGTAATATTTTCGATATATACCAATATATTAAAATACTTATTAATTTGACATGCAATTTATTCCGCCATGTTTATAACAACCGCCGTTGCTAAGCAACGATTTGCAAAGTTTGTTGTTAGAAAACGTCACCCAAAATAAGTTTGCTTAACGCATACATGGCGCGCGCCGACTCAACCTTATGAGACACAAAAACAATATTCTCCAAAAATATTGTCCCTTAAATATTGTTTAAAAAAGTCCGCGTTGATATATACTATAGATATAGATTTGTATACATTAACAAAAATTAGATGATTTCTATAATTTGATATTCATCCTTATGAAAATAAATATAATAGTCACTTTTAGCATTTCATCTAGATGGAAATTATAGTTTACTGTATAACATTCTAATAAATAATTAAGGAGATGTCACTGATTCCAAATGACTTAGCCTACGAGTTGTGTAGTATGACCGACGCGAACGGGCAGATGACTTTGTTGATTTTGTAATTTTTTATATATTTTCGAATTAATATTATTTTTTATGTAATTACTTGCTGCTTATAATTAATTAATCTTAGTTCGGTTATGTATACCGATGTTATACACTTAAAATATCGTAATTTTAATCATTTGGGATTTTATTTAATATTGTTCGCAAAAATTAATAATTATTTAATATAGAAAAATGTTTAGTACGCGCGCACAGCAAACTTTAGGTACTTTTTCTAATATTAAGAATTTCCTTTAGTTACTCTTACTTCTTTTGTTTGTTCATTTCGATTACTCAGATATTTTATCTAATAATAAATCTCCACTTATTATTCTCTTTTAACTTATTTTAATTGTTTGGGCTTATATTTTCTTACAAATTCTATTGAAAACCGAAAATAATTTCATAAATATATTTAAAAAATAATCATATAGTTCAAGCGGGCGTAGCCGCGTCCGGGGGCCTACTAGTATTAAATATATATTTCATATGTAAAAATTGTAATATTTGACAACATTTATTAAGCTTATGGTAACTTGACTTAAAACTTAATTTTTGAATAAAGTATTTTCTCAATGTAATATAAAAGAAAATAAAAATAACATCAAGATCAAGATTATATTTATTTCCCTTCCCAGTCAGTAGATTCACTTGGGCAGCTGCAGTACGAAGTGGCAAGCGTGGAAACGTCGGGCGAGTTGGACCGTTCCAGGCTGAACTTGCCGCTGTCGCTGTCGAGCCTGTTGCCATCGCCGCTGTCGTCTGCGCCCGCGCCGCCCTCGCCTTCTGAGCCGGATTCTGGTAATTTTTGTATTTGTCTTGTTCAACAGCTTGTGGTTCTGTTAATTTCCTCAGGTGGAAATTTGAGGAAATTAAATATTTTAATATTTTCATTTCTTCGTTCTGGTGTCTTGGCAAAAGGCGATGTTACCAAAAACTGAAGGACAAAAATTCAGTTTAGATAGATTGACAGTAGATCGTCGCTATGAAGTTAAGTGTAAATTTGAATTTAGACTTCTTCGTACTTTTTACTTACTTCTTTACTTACTTGATTTACTTACTTCTTGAATGGTTAGTGCGCAAAAGTAAAAGTTCTAACTTTAGGGAGGCTACGACTTATCCACCGTAAACTAACTCAAATGTACGGAATGAATGTCAAAATATTTTTGAGTTCACCCGGTTCTATAATAGTTAATATATTATAAAAAGTGTTTATTCCATTTTTATTACAGATGGTGATGAGCCCCTCCTTAGTGGTACTGGTGAAGTGTCAAAAGATTGCGGTGTAGATGTTCTTGAAAATTGGGCACAAGTTCTTAGAAGGTATGTAGCAGTGGTACAGCGTAGAACTTTGTTGGTTGGTTCTGGATACAACGTGGTTTATTTTTTTTTAATTTACATATGTTGAGTGGACTTTTTCTTTTCTCTTTGACAAAGAAAATAGTTTTATTATTTTTTTTTTTGGTTCTCTAGTTGGATAGGCCCTCGTCCACGCGCACTAAGCCAGCTCGTGCGTGTGGGCGTGCCTGAGGCATTGCGCGGGGAAGTATGGCTCAGACTCGCCGGCGTTGACCAGAACGATAAGTTGATGGAGACTTATCGTACTTTGATTAGTAAGGTATTGATGTTTTTTTTATGAATATGGATTTTTTTATTAAGGTGGCTACATGCGAGAACGAACAGAAAAGAGAACGAAACGAGATATTAGTATTTGTTAAAAATGAATGGTTATGTAGTATAATATATAGGTGGTTATAATACATATTTATGTTTAGGCCTCGAACAATAGAGTAATATTGCTTTTACGTGCGAGATAGATAATTTCTTGATTCAATATTCGTACAATTATTTTATTTATCACACCCCTTCAAATTAATAATTATAAAAAATATTATGAATTTATTTGTAGCAAGTGAAAAGTAGAAAACAGAGTGTCTTAAAACTAAGTTATTCTGCTTACCATGCAGAATACAGCATAAAACTAAGAACAAATATACTGATGACCTTTATTTTTTCCACAGGACTGTCCCTTCGAAGCAGTAATCCAACGAGACATAGCACGCACTTTCCCAGCACATGATTTCTTTCGTGAAGCAGGAGGCTTAGGCCAGGATTCGTTACTACGTATGGCGCGAGCGTACGCCGTATACGACGTAGAGGTCGGATACTGTCAGGGGTTGAGCTTCTTGGCCGCTACGCTGTTGTTACATGTAAGGATGTTAATGGAATATTTTTTTATTGCTTGGAAAATAGGAAGAAATGTTAGAAATAAAAAAAATGCCTTTAATTTTAATTTATGTTAGTATTGATTTTATTAATTTATGTTAGTATTTATTTAGCAAAAATAAAAAAAACAGTCATAAAAAAAATCATTTCCTATTTTAGATGCCAGAAGAACAAGCGTTTTGTCTCTTAGTACGGTTAATGTATGGATATGGACTACGAGAACTGTACAAAGACGGTTTTGAAGCGCTATATATGAGACTACATCAATTGGATCGACTAATGGAGGTAATAAAAGTATTGTTAAAAGAAAACATTTAAAATAAAAATATTCTGATACTATTTATATTTCTTGATATGGGCTTAACCAGATAATAATATTATTTTTGAAAATAATTTTTCACTTTCACGCTGTCTGTATCCATTATGTGGCATGGTAGGCAGCGTGAGCCTAGTTTTAAGACACAACGCTCCGCACTTTCCGCAAAATTCTGAAGGCATTGCGTGTTGAGTGGCGGAACATAACGCTGCGCTTTGCAGATATGAAAATATTAAATATTTAATTTCCTCGAGTGGGAATCAAACCCACAACCTGTCGCATTTACAGTCGCATGCCTGTGCCTCTAAATTAAATATTATTTATTAAAATTATATTTTAAATATCAATGTATTTCCAGGAACAACTAAACGACCTACGCGCCCATTTCCAAGAGCTCGGCGTGGAGCCGCACATGTTCGCGTCTCAATGGTTTCTTACTGTATTCACGGCTAGATTCCCGTTACCTTTGGTATGTTTCAAATTATTTTTATTGTTGTTATAGAATCTTATAAAGAAGAACATACTTACTAGAAATATATTCATACACAGACATATTATGAATGGTAATAGTGTAGTCGTTAGGAATTCCAAGAACATTGGAAATTATCATTTCAACTGTAATATCTAGTTTTTTTTTAAATTGAAAAATATTTTTTTTTTATCCAAGGGGTATTTGTATTTATAATTTTGTGTTAAATTATTTTTCCATATTTTTATTGCTATCCTTGTTTTTGAAATATATTATAATGGTTCTTTGAAGAGTGTACGGGAGCAGTAATTAAGGATTTCCAAAAAATCCTACAGGAATGAGATGAATGGGATTTTACCATCTAAAGTTATAAGGTCCACACAAATTAAGTTGCGAACGTTTATATAATTTAAATGGCACCAATAATAGCGGCGTTAAGTTCCGCCACTCGCTATCCCTGCAAGATTCGACGGAAAGTGGAGAGCGCATTGTTTTAACACCTCTGCATACTCTGCTATATGAGGCATACAGCGTGAAGCCAATCAAAAGTTAACAGCTCGACAACTAGAGACAGAGACAGTTTTATAAGGTGTCTGTGTATTTATTAAATTATTTATTATCTATTAACAGGTTTATCACATACTAGACGTGTTCCTCTTGCAAGGAATGGACACACTGTTCCAAGTATCATTGGCCTTGCTCAGTCGCGCCCGCAAAGATCTGCTCCAGCATGATTTCGAAGGTGTACTCAAATATTTTAGGTATTTATTATGATTTTCATTTAATTGTATTATAAGTGTGTTGCAAACTTTTTAAAAAATCTACAATGATTTAAAAAATATAGCCAAATCATTTGTAATAAAACATATTTTATTAGTATACAACAGGGTGAACAGATTAAAAAAAAAATTGTATTTATCTTTGTATGTAAAAGAATTTATTAGGCTGTTCTGGCTGGCCGTTCTTCATAATAATGTTTTAAAAAACTGTATTAATATTTTTTAAACAGAGTAACATTACCGAAGAAATGTCGTGCGGAGGAGGCGTCGCGTCAAATTGTCAAACTGGCTTGCAGTATTAAAGTCAAAAGGTTACAGAAATACCAACTGGAATACGAAAAGTTTATAAAAGGTAAATTTGAATTTTTTGATATTTTATTTTTTACTTTATATAAGGTAAAGGCATGTTAAAATGATGTATGTATAGATTATATTTGGTCAAATTGAATTGTTTTTAGTTGATAAGAATTTATTTTTTAAATATCTACACTACACTATGTCTGTTTATAAGTGCAGAGGTTAATTGTTTCAGTTTTTTCTTTATATTATGTTGATTTGTACTTTAATATATTTAAATTGCAGAATCAGCAGAAAAGGAGAAAATAAACGTGGAGCTAGAAAGATTGAAAGTAATAAATACACAATTACAACAAGAGAAAGAGGTGCTAGAAACACAACTTGCTCAGGTGAGAAAAAAATATTTCTTTGTTTAGAATCTGGTTGCAAACGCAATGTTTGTGGGTTCGATGCTCATTCGGTGCAATGAATTATTTTTAATTTATCGCTCTGCTATTACAAATTTGGTGTTGAGCCTCGCCATTCAATTTGCAATGTTTTGAATTCAGGCAGAAAGAAGAGAACAGGCCGTCTCGACCTTAGGTTGTACCTGCTCTATATCTAGGAGAAAGCGCGGAACTGGAAACGAATATTTTTAAGTCTTTTCACATCGATATTTATTTTCGAAATTGTTAGTGTTTGTCGTATTGGAGATACAAAAAAAAACAAACATAAATTTATGTTATAAAAAAATATAATTTCAATATTCAATTGTTTTACAGGCTCGCGGTAACT
Organism: Heliconius nattereri; assembly: GCA_013403645.1. Lineage (NCBI taxonomy): Eukaryota > Metazoa > Arthropoda > Insecta > Lepidoptera > Nymphalidae > Heliconius > Heliconius nattereri. The sequence continues at coordinate 2,661,096 of JAAIXI010000225.1, forward strand.
ACGAAGAGGCTCAAAAGGAGTATGTACACTATGCCGCAGTGGCCCGAGATTATAGGGAAATATGCGCAAGACTCGACAAACAATTACATCAAATGCAGGTGAACACAATGTTCCTTTATAGAAGAAGGAAGGAAGGAAAGTAGGGTAGGCGGAGGGAACCTAATCTAAACATGCGTTGCGTAGTTCATGCCGCGTTTTGCATTGCTTTCAAAGCGAAGAATGAAAATGTTCAATATTTCATTTCCTTGAGTGGGAATCGAACCCTCAACCAGTCGCGTTTAGATTCTTTTTTTTAATACTACAATTTAATTACATTATTTATTTATAAATATTTCATTTTTGTAGGACTGTGTCAAAAGTTGTGTCAGCTGTAGTGTCAAACTAGCACAAAAAGATAATAAGGAAGGTAAGTTAATCGTAATTTTATATTATATAATAATTATTTTACATCTCACGTTTTACATATAGCAGAGTAGGCAGAGGAAACCTACTAATATATTCAACATCGAGATAATGTAAGCAATCCAAATCATTTCTCAACGACAGGGTCAAACCCACAACCGATACAAAATTATAGACATATATTTATAATTTCATTACCTATCATTTATTTTTTCCTATAATTTTAGAATTACAACAAAAAGGTGAAGAGAAAGAGAACTCAAGTGACACTGAGGCAAGGCTGAAGCAGCGTGTTCGCGATCTCGAGCTGGAACTAGCGCAAGTGAAGCTAGCGCATGTACAGGCTCAGTGTAGTAATCAGGTATGTTTATTGTTTTGAATGGTATGGTATAGTACGTTTGACGAGTCGAGCCCGCCCTAGGATTATACTTTAAACTTTTGCGAAAATTTAAGTTGATTTGCGTAAGAAACATGCTAAAGTCTAATCTGTGCAGCCACCTACAGCTAACCTCAAGGAGGAGGGCGGAGGAGGAGGAGGAGGAACTAAGGGCCTCTATTATAAAAGACCTATATTATATTTACCTTACTGAATATAATTTTATAATATTTTCCATGATTATTACGCACATACCAGAGTGGGCAATGGGAACCTGGAAACGTAGTGTTAAGACAAGTGTCTTAAGTGCCGTTCCCCACTTTCCGTCGACTTCTTGAGGCAATGCTTTTTGATTGGCAAAACCACCTCGCTTTAAAAAAAAATCTTTCATACCCCCAAGTGGGAATAGAATTCATGACCGCCTCCATTACAGTCGGACATTTGTGCCTGTACGCCACGACGGCTTTAATATTTTTTCAAAAATTATTCACATATAAAATATATTCATAAAAATCCATATTCAAATTTAAATTAAGTACCACAAATAAATTATCAAATAATTTACCATACATTTAAAACAAACAGGAGCTAAGCCACCAACTGAACGCCGCTCTCAACGAAATGCAATCGGCCATGAACCAAAAGCAATCGGTGGCACCTTGGCTCGTCCGCACACTCGGTAAGCCATTCACAGTTTATTCCGTCCTAGAAATAATATCGATACTGTCAGTCTTTTATGCCTCGGATTTCGTGGCTGTCGTGGCGTTTGTGTTATTTTTTGTTATGTCCATACGGTTTACTTTTCCTAGTAGATTAAGGGGTTAACTAATTTTTGTATTTCTTTTGTCTTATTGCATTACTAATGTAAACTGTAAAGCTAAAATCTTAAAATCAAAATTACTACTTTTAATATTTCAAATCATTTTGGTTTGACAAATTTTTTTTGGTTTACATAATGTTTGTTTCTTTAATTTTTAGTTGTCTTTTGATTGATCTCATAACTATATTTTTAATATTAAATTACTGTAGTAAACTATTATTATTTTATTACACACCAAACGTTGACACGTTGACACGTTTGGTGTGTAATAAAATGAAAACTGACGTTTTTATATATTTTTATAAGATTTAGACATTTTTATATTTACACAATTTCATCTTTTGAGAGCTAGTGGCCTTTTGATGCATATTTGGTTTTGGACTTTTAATTCTAATTTTACTTACTAATTATCTAACAAACTAAAATAATAGTATTTTATATTTCTCTTATTGTCACACACATTAACACATATTTTAACTTGTCTACCACCTCACTGAGAGACATTATTTACAATTACTACTTGTTATATAGTAAAACTTACTAAGTAATAGTTACTTTCAAGCTTTCAAAAATATTATATAACAAATTCAAATGAAATATCCAACACATAATATGTTTAAGTTTAATCCAGATCAGTATTTTTTTAATATACATAGAATACCAGTTAATTGCGTAATTAATAACTACCCGTTCATGTCTAATATTTTCGTAATTGTTAATTACAAAATATTGTTAGAAAAGAACATTTAAAACGTTATCTCTTTTTGTAGGTCATTAAATCCCTGTTAAATGCTTAATGCAGGTATATCTATTAATTTTATAATCTATGCTAGAATTATTCATCTTCTATCTAAAGCTACATAAATAGTGTTAGTCTGTACCAAAATTTCTAATAATTGTATCTTAAGAATTTTTTTTTAAATATATTAGTGTCTTGCATTTGGCATGTTTTTTTTGTTGAAACCTTTTTATTCTGTTATATTGTATATAGTCTTTGGTAATGTCGTTTATTTTGTGCTTGTATTTCTTTATTTTCTATCTGTGAACTAATTAATAAATATATTAGTTTTATTTTTATATTGTGTTCATTTTTAAACCTCTTGCAACATTCCTTTTGCATCAACATATATTTCAGTATAGTTTATAATTCAATAAATATTCCCGTAATTTTCTTTTTATAAGAATATAAAAGTAAAAGTTATTTATTAAGAAATAGTGTATTAAAATAACAATCTATTGCTAGTATTTACATTTCTGTTTTTGCCGAAAGGTTCCATCATGGAAGCTGCACAAAACCGGCCATCTTTCCAAACTTACCTTCCAAATTTAAATCAAGAGCAACAGTCGCCGTCGCTCCACAGGCAAGGTTCTTTTTCGAGTACACAGGGACAGAGCCACTCGCACCTCGATAGGCGCGTGTCGGAGCCATACAGCCCGGACGTCGTCAGGAGGAAGAAGAATCTCAACGCGAAAAGGCACTCAATGCTCGTAGAATCTAACCTCAGCAAAGAAGCTAAAGACCTAAACAGAAGGAGCCATGACGTCACCATCGTAAAAAATCTGTCGATGGGTTGACAGATACGTTCCATTTCTAAAATTTAAAAACCTTTAAGTTTGAATTTGAGCGTTTGCTTTTAATTTGAATGTGTCCTTTTTTGTCCGTGGTCAAATGTTTCTAATGAGGTTGTATGTTGGTTTGTATGCACATATACTATCACTAGTCAATATTATGTTATAAATGTATTTCTGTGGGTTAAAAGGCTTGCCGTTTACCATGCCATATGTTAAGCCTTTTATGAAAACAGTTTAAAATATATTTAACTTTGCATTTATATATTAATATTATATATGTAAAAACTGCACTGTAGTGTTTAATTTGAAACATGATATTCATTAAATACTCGCGATATTAAAATTAAATAAAGAAACCTTTATATGAGAAATGTTTGAAAAATATATGTTTAGCTTCCCGCTGCGGGTCGGCGGTTATTGTGAAAATTTAAAAGTAAATTAAAAATAAATTTCGAATACTCTTTTTAAGTATCGTATTAGCAATCCTTCATCTCGCTTCATATTATTTTGCGTACATCGTAAGCCATAGCTCGAGTGCCTTTTCCGTGGATAGATTTAATATAATGGGCTCTATACACTTGTATAACTTATCAGAAGTTATAATATAGAAGTCAAATAAATAATGAAAAAAATATTTAGAAAAAAATACTTAAAATAATTATCAGGACTCTGTGAATGAAGCCCATTGTTTTATTATACTCTTAATTATGAATGGCAAGTAGACAAAGCTGTAGTAAACATATTGTAGGTTTTGTCTGTTTGTTTGTCATTTAATTTATGTATTTATTTATTATGCGCAATAAATTTTTGATGTTCTTTCCTTTTTTTAATGTTGGTGCAATTTGTATTTCATATCAAACCTTATATTGCAATATTTCAACTATATTTGTATATTACATTTATGTAAATATAGGCGATTATAGTAAGAACATAACTTTTTCTTTAAATAATGTGCAATCTTTTATCTAGCAATATAAAAATAGTTAAAAATATTAATTATATATCAATAATTAAATAATGCTAATAGTGTAACACAGTATATTTATATATATTTGTATTTTAAATTACTATGTTTTGTGCCATCTTATATATGGATATTATTAAAATTGTCTAAAGAAAAAAAAGGCAATGATTATATCTTTGATTAGTTAAAAATATATCATTTTGTCAACATATCTTGTAATATTTTAGAAATTTGACAAATAATAACTTTCTCTTAAGCCGTTTCTTTTGTAAATATTATTATGAGTCATTTTTTAAAATTATAGTACATCAGAGTTGTAGTAAATAACTAATATGGCATTATAATAAATTGGCATTTCTGACGAAGTTCATAACATGCTTATGCATATTCGAAATCTTCTTTGTTTTAAGTTTACCAAATTGTGTGATAGCAAATTTCTATAGTTTTTTTAGATTTACAAAATTTTATTTTCTCTCATTTTTAAAAGTTAGTTATTACTTGGTTGACAATAATGTAATTTAATTCTTATGATTATACGAATCTATAATATTGTGTTTAGTAAAAAAAAAATATCATTATCATATTTTTATTAAAAAAATTGAATCTGTTAAAAAATTGCGAAAAAATTTGATGTCCTCTACATTAATTCTACTTCAAAGTTCAAGTTTTTATAGCATTTGATTTATAAATTTATATACTTATATTAAATATAACGCAATACATACATTATTTCTACATATATTTCTAAAATTATGACTTGGGGGGGTGTGTATGATTGGCATAACTCAAATTTGATCTCTTAATAATGAAAAAAGTATTATTTTATTATGTTTTTTTTAAATTGCCCTCATTACTTAATCTGTTACCTGCGATATGTTTAGAATTCTATATTTTATGTTAATTATATTTTCAAATAATATTATTATTTCCTAAGTATGTCTTATGTGGATTTTTTTATAATTTTTATTATAAAATTAACATTGGTTTTATGTGAAATGTGTGATTTTTAATTTAAATAATGTTAGAATGTAATGTAAGGTCCAAATATCTCTTTAGTGGCGAAATTGTAGCCTCTTATTTACATGATTGATGAAAAAGAACTATATAAGTAAATATAATGCCTAAATAAATAAAAGTTTTGTCTTTGAATACACTGGAATGTTTATAGTATTTTTAATTTTTAACTTAATTTTAATAATTTATTATTAAGTCCCAAAATGACAAGTCGAATAAATTTAATTTGGTTAAACAAAGTATCTTAGCATATTTTGTATTTTTTTTAACATTCTTACTACAATGTTTATAGTAAATGTTAAAATTTCAGGACTAGGCATGTATATTTAAAGAAATTATATTTAAATTCTAACAAAAAATATAAATGAGACTAGTCCATGTCCAGCCATCGTGAACCCTACGGCCATTCGCTTTTAGTTGTAGATCGTGTATTATAAAACAGGCACTAGCTTTATAAGTAAGGCATGTACGTCACACTTTGTGACGCGTGTAAAAGGAGCTGTATTCGCCGGATGTGTTGTTTAGTCTTTATCATTCATGAAAATAAATGTTTTACAACTTAAAGGACTTTTATTTAAAACCACTGTTTAACTAAGATATTGGAAATAAATACAAAAAAATTGCCTTTGTTACAAATCTTAAAGTAGTGAATAATTAGTTTATAATAATCAAACACTTTATATTTAACTAATAACATTATTTATTAAATAGTATTTTTTTATATGGCGCCATCTATTGTTCGGTAGCAAAAGCGTGTTAATATTCGTTTTCTCATATAGCGTCATCTGTTGAGAGAAGAAATGGTATAACAAAACATTTTACTATTATACATTATAAAATAATAACACACGAAATACACATTTACAGTATCTACAGTTTAATATTTTGTAAGTATATACATATATATATATTTATTTACTTATTTTAACTTCATTGTAAATGTGTATGACTAAATAGTCTTCTTTAATTCATATGTTACTTTTCACCCACCAATGCCTCCAAAGTAAAGAATAGAGTATTAGTAGTAATATGACTCGGCACTAATATTGTCTCAGCTATATTACCTTTATTTAATATAGTTGTTATTTCAACGGATCAATAAGTTTTATAATAATTTTAATTTATTGTTTATTTAGTTTATTTCGTTTAAAAGTATGGTTTTATAATAACACTAACAAACCAAAGCCCACGCGTTTCGTCCGCGACCGCCAGAGTACCGTCAGTCAGGCAGTGACGAAAAATGGCTGATAATAAACAGGTGTGGAATATTTCCATTGAGGTCGCGGTAAAAATATTGCTAGTTGGACCTAGCCACTAGTATCTTACACCTTGATATGTCAGCCTGTTCGCATACGACATATTCGAATAGGTAAGCTTAGAAGGGATGTACCGTAGTTTGTTAATTGCTGCATTTCTTTGCTTTGGTGTCGAGGCAACACGCGACGTTGAGTTCGGGCACTCAACACGTAATGACTTTAGAATTCCGCGGTTACTAAAAACGTTTAAGTTTCATAACACTAGGCTCCCTTCATGTCATACAGCGTGAAACAGAAAATAAAATGTTAGGAGAAAAAAATGCTATTATAGGTTTTTACGAACGAGTTTAACATAAATTATTATAAGTTCTTTGTATTTCTTCAATTTTTAGTAACATTTTTAATTCTTCAAACAAAGATTTAACATGAGATCATTTCTAAACTAATAACATGATACAGTAAAAGACTACAGAAATAATCAAGTTACGCTTATTGCTTACCAAAGCGGCCCACCTAATGCTATATACTAACAATCTACACTAAATATGAATCAGCAGGACTGTAGTATAAACTGACTTACAACTATAATGTACTTAACATTATATATAGTATGGTTTCATATTATTTAAATATCTCATGTTAAAGACACTCCGCTAGCCTTTTTTGGAGGCATTGCGTCTTGATTGGCATAGTTTAACGCCGCGCTATTCCCCGAAGCTAGAGCGGACAAATCAAAATAATAGATATTTAAATTCCTCAAGGGGAAATCGAGCCCACAACCTGTCGCGTTAACAGCCTCGCGATTGTGCTTTATGTACACAAACATATCATGTCCTTACATAAGTCCTTACTTACAAAGAGATGGGAGAGAAGAGAGAGGGAGAAGAGAGACTTTTCTCTCTTGTTTATTTGAGTTCTAGTTTATTTGAGAGTTTTTGTTAATGTTTATGTTATTCTTTTGTAGGTAGGCATATTGAACATTTAACACACCTACTTAACTAAAGTTTAAAAATCCACTAATACTAGCTAAAATAATCCAACTAAATGTATTCTTGTCTATTCCATTTGTTAGATCTTAAAGATTCCAAAACAACAATAATAGAACTAAAATAAAGGAACCTAAAACCCCCAATTTATTGATATAGATGTCTTCTAGTTATGCGTGTAACGGAGCTAAAGTTGGTATTTTACGGAGCTAGCTCCAACATAAACACCGCTAAATAGGGCACGCCGTGATACGTCTCGGGATATCATTATCTAAAAATGCCGGAACACTTTTTAGAATTTCTATATAAAATGAGAAGATGTGTGTACGTTTGTTTTATATTAGAAGCTCATTAGGAAAGAAGTAAGCTTAAATAAGTTTAGCATATAAATAAAATATAGATATGAGTAGTGTGTACGTAGTACGTACGGAGAAAACGTTATACATTCACTTTAACTTCAAATCATTACTGTATAATACATAGAAATGCGACGTTAAGTTCCGCCGCAGAATACACCATGACGATTTGGAGGAAAGTGTAGAACGAGATAACTTGAAATAAAGACATGAAATGCGCCTTCATCACACCAATTAAGAGATTTAGGTCCGAAATAAAAGTATGAAACTCATCCATGGTCTCTATTTACTCTATACACGCATGCGATATGTGAAGATATATAAAATTAAGTTTTACAACAAACATGACTTGCTGAATTTTACTAGCAAAATCAACATTTTACTAATACAATATTAAATATCTTTTATAATGTACAAAGAGATGTAAAGCAACGGGAAGCAGAGCAGGTGATAGAGCAGATGTAGCGCTACCATTCCCCTACAAATTGTCGGTGAGAACGGATGTACCGCTGTTAGCAAAAACGCACGGTCAACCAACCAGAACTTAACTTGGTAATTTCTAAACATATTATGTAATAGATTTAAATTTAGCTATTTTTATTGTTTTTTTTATAAATTGCCACGGGTAGATTGAGATGACATTCGGGGGACGACGAGAGTTCCTCGTTGCCTCTCAACACGAAATGCCTCCAGAATTCGAAAAATAGAAAACAAAAGTGACTTAATGGAAACGGAGTGTCTTAACACTAGGGTCGGGTTCCCTCTGCCTACCTTGCTATGTGCGAAATACAGCGTGAGGCTAAAAAAAGTAAAAGAAAGAAAGGAAAAGCAATTTTAAACTTATGTCACGTTATGTATAAGTTGCTATATTCGCTTACATAACGTGACATTCCTTTGGTATTTCATCTAAAATCTAAGTTGACTTTTACGTAAACTCAGTTTGATCTTTTTGTGATAAATAATCATTATTAGTTACCTAAGTCCAAGTATAATTTACCGTGAGGCTTGAGTCTTAATCGCGGAATTAGAAGGTTTATTGGCCTGCACCGATAATAATTCTTTTTAGCATTTACTTTCGCTTTCAAGTTATTCGATTTTATAATGATAATGGAAAAGAAGTAATTCAAGTAAGTTGTATGTAACCTACATATTAGAGTATCACCTATAGTATATACTTAGATACCGCTCTCAACTCTGAAATCGATCTTGAGATGCCTTTTTAACAATTTTGTATGAATGTAAACTGCATCTTAAGATCAATCTTTAAATCTTTAAAAAAAATTCGCGTCACGCTAACCGCTAACGCTATCCCGCATATAGGTGGGTAGGCCGAGGGTAGTGTTAAGACACTCCACTTTCCACTTTCCGCATAATTTTCAAGGCATTTAGTGTTGAGTGGGGGAAATCAAAATCGAGCTTTTGCCTTGTAGAGCGAAAAAATGAAAATGATAATTATTAATAAATAAAAATTAATTCCCCAAGCGGGCATCGAACCAAGAACTATAACGTTACAGTCACACCTTGTGCCCATGCGCCCTGACGACCTCTTTTAATATATACGGGTGGAACTAATAATAATAAACAGCATTACTACATGCATATAAATTTTATAACTTTCTTCACAATACCAAGAAAGTAACTTCTACATTATCTCTAAACAACACAAATCGATATTTCCACAATGTCACGCAAAAACTGAATCCGTTAATAAAAGTGAGATATTGACATTCTCAAACAGAAATGTCTGACAATGAAGAGATTATTTATTGACTATTAGTTTTTCTTAAGATAACAGATATAGACAGTGTACTGGCGGTGGTTGATAGTATTGTTGGTTCTAGTCAGTAGTGTCGCAATGTTTTAGATATTCTGTGGATAAAGTATTAACTCCACATTGCAAAACAAATTTTTGCAAAGAACTTTCCTCTATAATTCGGCGGTAATTAGGGAAAGGAAGTGTTTTAAGGGGAACGGAGTGTTTACATACACCGCGATACATCGTCAAGCAGAAATAATATACTGGAATAAAAAAAATATTTGATTGTATCTAAGATGAAAGGTACAAAAGAAAGGTATTGTTTTTATTTTCGCTTCGTCCGATTCCGTTCGTTACTGAACTTCTCTTAAGATATACTAAAAATGTACCAGTGGGTTTCCATCCTATATTTCAAAAAAAAAAACATGGTAACTCTACATCGACGTCTCTAGTGATTCGCACGACGACTAACGAGTGAAATTGTCGTCTTAATAATTGTGAGTACTTTCCCACGTCCACGATTATATGAATGTGAAGAAAATCTTCAGTAACATACGTTTGTTGCAAGAACATCGGATGATCTGACTTAATTAATATTCTAATATAATGGCTTAGTTTTTAGACATATTCATTCTTTATCCCATATAAGACAAGAGAGACATGGGGAGCCTAATGTCAAGATACTATGTTCCCCATTTTCCACCTAATTTTCAAGACATTGGGTGTTGGTAGGTTTCGAATACACAATCGCCGCGATTACAGGCAAACGTTTAAGCGCTGCGCCATTACAAACCTTTCAATATATTCTCTATATTTGTATTTCTTATTTAAAAAGTGTTTTTTTTAACACTAACTGACATAAATTACATAGTTCATTAATTATAAAAATGAAACAAGTACTCATAACACCTACTTACCTGCCTACGTAAACATAAATACGATTTAAGTATAAATTTTAAAAAATGAGTGATTATGATAAAAAATAAATTATTATATTTTTTAATTTGAAAATCAATTAAAGGCTAAAAGACTACAACATAGAAAAAATAAAAGCTAGTTTTTTTCCATATATTAGATTGTAACTTTAAATTACAAAAGAAACACGTTAAACGATTTCTTCAATGTCCAAAAAGGAACAAAGCATTCTATTTCTAATGTCCTTTATGAATCAGCCCAGCCTAATAAAAAGGGAATAAAGACTGGTGAAACAGTTGTTTTGATCTCATTTATGACTCTTACTCTTGGGTATTGGGCAATCATTTCTAAATGAATCCAGACGGCGCGACACGCTTCCTTGTTTTTTTGTCTCTTTTGAAATTACAAAGTTCGGCAGACGGACGATTCTTGGTGTGTCTTTTGCTTTCCTGTCAATATTATTTTAAAAATACTGAAGAATTGCCAGTTGATTAATGAATTTTCTAATCGAGTTCAAGCAATGATATAAGTTAACTTAAATAAAAATCAGGTTCACGCCATATTCCACGCACAGCAGAGTACGCAGAATGTAGCTAGTGTTAAGACACTCCGTTCCCCATTTTTCACCGATTTTGGAAATAGGTGCCAGAGCGAAGAAATGAAAATATTCATTCCCCCGATTGGAGATCGAACCCAAAACCGTCACGTTACAGTCACGCCCTTGTGGCCCTTTCGCCATGACGGCATTCCAATAATGTAATACGAGGGTTCCTAGAAATCATTAATATACCTATCTACTACGGTTGGAGCTTCAAAGACATCCGCGTATCATCCCATAATTTTACCAAGAACTTGGTTCGTTTTAATTTAAAAGTCACCATGTGGGTCAGACTAAAGTATTCTAAAAACCACCTAAATATTTAGAATTTTAGTTTAGAATTTTTTCATTCTCTTAACAAGGCAAAGCTCCGCGTTGAGTTGCACTCAACTTGCAATATCGTGAAAAATTGGGAGGAACGTGAGGAATAAACTGTTTTAACACTGATCTATATCTATCTACACTGCTGTATGCGGAATACAACGTGAAGCTAAAAAAAATAAGAAATTAATTACAAATCTCTTTAAAACCACGCGCTCTCAGTACAAATCGAACTCATGACCGTCGCGTTACAATCACACGCTTGACCCCTGCACCACGACGTCCGCATTCATTAATGAAAGTGAAAATTATATTAGAAACTAAACAAATGGTTTATAACCAGCATTGAGTTTATAGAATAATAAGTGGAAGGAAGTCTTAATAACTGGCTATCATCAATTGGTAACTATCATATTGCGTTTTAGGAAGAGTAGATTAGCTGATGACCCAGTTTCTGTTGACTTCTGACCTTTTATCTCAATTACCGATCAGATGGAATGTATTCTGTATTACGAAATGTCTTACCTTCCTTATGGATTAAGGCATCGCTTCCTAATTTGTTAACCCAATATCTTTAAAACGGCCGCTTTAAGATTTTAAAACTGTGACTGTAAACACGACAGGTTCTGGGTTCGATTCCCACCCGAGGAACGCATGCAATTCTCCGAGAGTTTTGTGGAAAGTGGGGAGCGGAGTGTCTCCACACTAGGCTCCCTATGCCGTGCTACATGCGGAATACAGTACATATATACTTTCATCTCATCTTAAACCCTTGATTAATCAGTGACAATAGTACTCCTTATAATTAATTATCGATTTGTAAACACATTTCGCAACCAACTAATGTACCTACTGATTTCTCTTAACGTTTGTCTTTAAAATAAATTAAATTCCAATATAATAGTAATATTGTTCTACTAAAATCGATTATTTGTAGCCATTCTTCAGAAATTGATTGATTATATATTTTTTTTATCACGCTGTAGCCCGCACACAGCAGGCTTACCCTGCTGAGGGGCCGTTCTTTGCCACGAAACCAGACCTAAGAAATAAGAAATAAGAATATGGAAATACAAATTTAAATTTAAAGAAACATTACATTTCCCCGAGTGGGGGATCGAACTCACAACCAGTCACACTTTAAGCCCCTGCGCCACGAGTGGCCTCTATTATATTATTATTTCTAGTAAATTACATTTCGTCAGCTCTGCGAGCGGCGGGTACTAGCATCAAATAGTGCGTGCATAATCGAAGTTGCGCCGAATCGTGGATGTTGATGGATGGAAGAATATTGTGCAAAGTATTGTTAAGCATAAGCTTTTACTGTGGATTTTCTTATATGCTACTGGGATTTTTAATAATATATATATTTTTTTTATACTTTCTATTTAATACTGTAATATATGTAGATGAGCATCAGAAGAGGCCTCATAGCGGTCTTGGCTGTCACTATACTCGTACATTTGTGGGCGTTGTAGTAACAGAGATGTTTAAATGAAAGACACACTTCTTATTGCTTGTTTACTTCAAAGTCTTACTCTCTTAGATTAAGAGCCAATAGTTTAGTACGTGTATGCCTCATGTCAACTCAAGACATCTGCCATTTCGTGGCGACACCTACTTCTCTATTCGGGGTTACCCGTTCACATTTTGATTTTTGGAAAATATTATTTACAGAATCTATTAAATCTAAAATAATGATTACAAATTGGAGTTATAATTAAAACATACTCAGCGCGCCGTCATAGATAAATACAAATATTGAATTATGAATTGGTATTTCTTAAATTATTTTCAAGAATTTTGGTCTTCGTATTTTTTTTACTTATTTTATGCATGGTAAGGATAGGCTGTTGCCTATTTCTCGTGTTTGAATATTTTCAATATAAATTCTGAATATTTGTATGTGTTTCACAAATTAATAAAATATGATATATTTAAAACATCTAATATATGAGCTTAAATATATATATACAAAGAATATTTAAACATGCGTACGTAAACAACTTTCTTGAGTTGTTTCTTATTCCAAGATAGTAACAACTAGAAGCTTCACCGGAAGTTGTTTTGATTATTCTATAGGTAATATGAGATTAGTAAGTGCCAGGTACACGTTTTTTTTTCTTAGTACATATAGTATAATTACATGATATAATAAAGGATTTCTTTAAATAAATAAAAAAAAAAAGGCCGTCGTGATGCACAAGCGCAACGGTTGTAGGTTCAATTCCCACTCGAACTATACAAATATTTATGTATTAGATATATTCATTATATAAGCGAGCGGAGCCGCGCGTTTCCGCTAGTTATCTACTAAATCTATTTAACTACCTTTTTGTTAAGCAATTAATGTAAAAACAATAAGAGAAAAATATATTTTAACATACGAGTACATCTAATGGTCCTTTCAATTTATGTATGTGAAATACAGAATTAAGTACTTGCGTGGATACTTTATCGTGCTTGTAGGGTTAACAATTGAAATTAGAGCGGAACTGTACAAATGGCGAGCGATACGATCGACACAGAAATGTAAAATGTGTATAGAATAATCAGGTACAGGCTATTGTTAGAGATAGTAAATATTGCAATTCCTGCAATAAATCCTAGTAGGGCTTGATTGTCTTGACATTTTATGGTTATAATATACCAGGGTAGGCAGGGAAACTAGTGTTATGGCACTCCGTTCTCCATTTACCGTTGAATTCTGAAGGCTTTGCGTGTTGAATGACATAACTCGCTTTGGCTCGACACCAGAGTAAGAGAAAATGGAAATATATAAATAAAAATAATTTATAGATTTAAAAATATAAGCATGTCGCTTCTTTTATCCATATAATTAAAAAAGGAAAAGAAGAGAATACTTTTTATCACCTTAAGAATCTCTCCAATTATACGAGCTTATTAACAGTTTTATTAATTGATATTATTATTAATTTTAAGCTTTCCTATTTAAAATACTATTTGGAACTATATAACAATATAAAATCCATTCAAAAATAAAACAAACAATGGTTAAAACAAGTAAATAGAAGCTCTAATTACTTGTTTGGTATACTCATTACAAAACAAAGATGATCCGTGCGTATTCAATGAAGAATGCGAAACGTCGGGCGCCGGCGACGGCAGTTAAAATACCAACTTTTGTTTTGGATTTTTTTTCCTAATTTTACTGTCTGCTAGAAGTTAATTATGTATTATTTGTAGGAAATATAGTTAGAATTGTTTTAAAGATTTTTATGCGGCGTTAATCACCGAGGCTTTGTGGCTCAGTGTTACACTGTCGGATTGTAAACGCAATGGTTTAGTTCTACTTTGGGGGGCGGAGAATGATTATTTCCATTTTCAACAAGACAAGCCACGGCGTTTACTTCAGCCACTCAACACACATTGTTAAAATTGCTCGGAGAGGGACAAACGGAGTGCCTTTACAGTTTACACTCATGTATAAATAATAAGAAAAAGCATGAAATTGAAAAAAATATTTGGATACGTACTACTAGGTGTATTTGATATATAAATATAGCAGGTTAAATTCATTAATCATTAGTTAGTTAAATATGTTTTTAACATTTATTTTTTAGAGTCACGCTGTATCCCGCAAACGGAAAGGTAGACAGACAGAACCTAGTGTTAAGACACTTCGTTCCCTACAATTTAGAAAGTCACAAAACTAAATTATAATATTTAGAAATTGTAACAGGTAAAACACCTTCGATATTCGGACTTCATTTCTTTGATATCCACTTAACATGCTACCATTGCGTTACTTTAAATGGAATTTATATAGGACAGGTACTTGTAAAGCTATCGTATATCGACACCTAAGTAGATGCATGTCAAACAAGCATTCGATTCAATTCAAATGTACTGAGGTAAGCCAAAGCATGTTAATTTCCCCATATTGTTTTATATGAACGCAAGTATTTTAATGGCCGCGATACGAATGTACGCGCAGGTGTACGCAAATACCACAGCTGGCTAGTAAGGAATAACTTAGAATTCATCTAATATTTATACTATTAGTAATATAGCGTTATATTAATTAAATATCGTCATAATTATTGTATATTATTTTTTTCTGTATACCGCATATAGCAGAGAGGTAGAGGGAATCTAATGTTAAGACACTCTGTTCCCCACTTTTCATAATAGTTAGTAATAAAAGAAGTAGTTAATAGAACGAAGAAATGAAAATATTAATAAATAATCGAACCCACAATCGTCGCGCATATAAAAATAATCTAAATTCTAAGATTTTATTTCATAGTTAAGTACTTAGTTTTAATTCAAGCTTTTTAAATCGATTACAACTTAATATAAGTAGCGAATTAAGTTGAAGGGAAAGTAAAGAAATCATTGTTTCTTTTCTTAGGGCACTTAAAATAAATATTATTTCTTGAGAAAGGGTTCTAAATCTTAAAACGTGAAGCACTTCTATCTGTTACTTTCTATTAAAACTAAGATCGTGGGTTTTATATAAATAAATAAAATAAAGTAAGAAATGTCTTAATGGGATTTTGACTTTTATTTTATCCTGTATTTATATGATGTTATCAAAAATATAATAAGCAAAAACATTCGAAAGTAAATGAAGATTAAGAACTATCATTGTAATAATATGAAATACCAGACCGTACGTGATTTTATAAAATATTTTACTGATCATTTCTTTTTAAAATAATTATTATTTTGTATATTATTGCTTAATTATGAGGTAGTAGTCTTCAGGCCAGTCTCAGGCTCAGAGAGACAAGCATGTGACAGTAAGCGCGACAGGTCGTTGGTTCGCACTTGAGGAAATTAAGTATATACGAGTAATATTTACATTTCTTCGCTTTGGTGTCTATTTGGCGGGAATTTGGAGCCGAATATTCTGACACTCTCTTTCTCTCTGACTATTCCGTTGCAAGCAGGATACAGTGTGAAGCTAGAGTACATAAAGTCCAAATGAACTCGGCTTTAAATATCTTCATTTGTTAGGATTTCAATATCTTTACTTTATAATACAAAATTATGAAGTAATTTAAGTAGATGCTGCCATATAATGTTAGTGAAATACGAGTATAATAATGATGCTGATACGACGATCGATATCCAACCTTATAAATTAACTTAAGCGAATGCACTGGAAACAGGTTTTACAAACGGACAGACAGTTACCAATATCCCTTGGCATATTTATATGATTATACGAGTACTTTAATTTAACATAAGTATTTATTTCCGTTGTAATTGCTGGAATTGTATAATATATTCTATTTAGATTACATGAAAAATGTAAGTTTAAATTTAATTTGTAATGGGTCTATTATAACTAAAATGGGTATTTTAGTCTGGCTTTTCTTGGCTTTGGTTAGTTGAAGAGTAGCGTCAAGAATATATTTTATTCTTTATTGGACTTTGTAACAATACCCACAAAAATAACAAGATTGTCAGACTGGACTGGAGTAAGGGTGCATATGTGTGTTCGGTTGTTTATACGTCTCTAAAAATTTTGCTTAAAAAGCCTAATATGACCAGACTGACTGTGAGGCTAGATGTTCTTGTGTCCTCAAAGACTGCACCGGGATGTAATAATATTCCGATTTTCAAAAAGGCTTTCGACTTAAAAAAAAACATACTTAGATTCGGTGTAAAAAAACCCTGTTACCCCACATGAAAGAAGTCAACTCATATAACTATTTAATACGATAGTTAAAAAAGGAATAAAAATTTTTAATTAACGAAAGTAAAAATGCCTATATCCTGTTTCGAGCTGAAAAAAGAAAAAAAGAGAAGAGAAATTGCCATTTAAATTAATTCTCTCTATCTATTATTAGTAACTTTCGTCTCCAAAAAGTTAGTAAATGCTTTATGGGTCTGGGTATACGTGTATATAATAAAATTCCGCAGTGTATTCTTAGTTTGCCATTACCAAAATTTAAAATATCTGAAAAAAAAATTCTAACAAGTAAAGCGTATTACACTGTTTAAGGATATTTGGAGGATAAGCATGTATGGAATTAATGTCTATTGAATGTAATGCAGGATTGCTGCCAGCTAATGTTTATAGATTGTACCATTGATTTTGAAAAGAGCAACTGTTGAGTTTCTTGCCGGCTCTTCTCAGCAGAACTGCCTTCCGAACCGGTGGTAGCTTTTTGTTCATTCGACGATTCAAAAGTGCTTATAATAATTGCCTATTTGAATAAAGAATATTTTGAATTTGAATTTGAATAGATATAAGTATAAATAACTAAAGAATTTCAATTGACAGCTGAACATCGAAGGTCAGTGACGCAACCATCAGCATCCTCATATTGTCGTGATCTGCGTGTGACATTTCACTGCACTCGTGATCTCTTGTCGTGAGAAGATAACAATAGATGGAAACAAGTGAATAAGAAATATAAGAATAAGCTTAATATTATTTTATCCAAGTATAAATACATATATCAGGAAAGGATAGAAATAGTTTGAAAGACAGAGATTTTTCTTTGTTTGCTAATATTTGTTGTGATGTTAACAATTGTTATTTTGGACTCCAGTCTTGGCGTAGGAGCGCAAGCGTGCGATTGTAAACGTGACAGGTTGTGAGTTCGATTCTCGCTTGAAGAAATCAATTATTTAATATTTCCATTTAATCACACTGGTATCTGGGAATGTTAACTGAAAAATCGTTAAATTAGATCTGCGCAACCATTTACAGATAACTTCAGAGCGGCCACAAGTCGTTGACCGTACTGTACCAGCGGTTCAAGGAGTCAATTTGCCTTGAAATAACTAAGAAATGCCCCTTCGAATATCAAGGGATTTGAAATACCAATTGCGTGATAGAATATTTCATATCAATTATTTTTATTTTTATATGCATATATGGTAATCTATTGTTAAGTAATCTTTTCTTTAATTTCCGTAAAAAATTAGGTGTGTATGAATTAAATGCTATCAGTTATAAGTTTAACTTTATATATATATTTTTTCATGTATTTATATTTGTGCGAGTACCTGTTTCCTTAATTGTTAAATAAGAAAAATATGTTTTTTAAGTTCTTGCTGTATCCCGAACATAGGACAGGCAGAGGCTAGAAACCTATTGTATAAGACACTCCGTTTCCATTAAGACTCTTTTGTTCCCCACTTTCTATCGAATTAGAGACCTCGTGTGTTAAGTGCCAAGCGAAATTAAAATATTCAATATTTCATTCCCCGACCGGGAATCAAACCCACAAACATCGCATTTACAACCCCACCTCGTCGTCACATCGCCCTTAACAATTTTTCATAAATATATATTTATTTCGTAATATTCTTCATACAAGAAGATAATATTATTAAACCAGTAATTGGTGAAGTGGACGTCTGCCACTATAAGTAACGGTTGCAAATCAACTTAATTTCAGAAGTTATTTTCCTTGACCGTATTCCAGCTGGAGGTAGTAATTTAATGCATGTCAGTATCGACATAACAATTTCTCCGAAGAATCGACACAGTTTTAGTAAGTATAGCACTAGATATTAGTCTTTGGTTCTATTAACGATTAGTTGCGCGTGATCTGATAAAAGTTCTGATAAAAAGTTACTTGTAAGTAGTAGGCAGGAACCTAACTCTGTACCCACATATATTATAGATCTCCCGTTCTTTCATCAATGAAGTCAAACGACGTATTACTTAACGTTTAACTAAAATATCACCCACACCATCTGGATCCAGACAGTCCACGAAGCGCGCTTTCGTAGAAACTTCCTTCCACGTTCCACGGAACTGTGGAATGGCCTACCTGCGGCAGTGTTTCCATGTCGATTTGACATGGGTACCTTCAAAAAGCGCGTTTATCTCCACCTTAAAGGCCCGCAATGAATCTGTAGCTCCTCTGGTGTTGTATGGGGTCGTAGGCGGCGGTGATCACTTACCATCAGGTGACCCGAACGCTCGTTCGCGTTGTCCTTTTCAGTTGTAGGCATAAAAATATTTTCGTTTCTTATTTCACGTTTATGGTTATGAGGTGATACATATTGAATGATAATACAGTTGTAAGCATAAAATATTTAAATTTCTTATTCCGTACATAATTTAAAAGAAAATTTTATGATATTTCATTAGTTTCTTACATAATATAAAACACTAAACATTTTTATCTAAATTTGAAACGCTCAATTTCATTGTTCAAAACGTTCACCATAATTCTTACAACCGATTGTTTTCGTTCACTTCCAACTTCTCAGAAGTGCATTCTTGTGGCTATCAATTGCATCATGTACCGGGAACTAATAGAGATGTTATCGAACTAATCTTATTACTTTTACTGTAGATCTATTCTTTCCAATTAAATGTAATTTTCAAAACTAAATCAGCTTCACGCTGTATCCCGCACACCGCAGGGTAAGCAGAGGGAACCTAGCGTTAATTCACTCCGTTCTCCACTTTCCGCTGAGCTTTTCGAGGTATTTCTTGTTGAGTGGTCGAACTTAACGCCGCGCTTTGCCTTTCAACAAACAAATGTAAAAAAATATTAATAAATAATAATTCATTTCCCCGAATGGGAAACGAACCTATAACCATCGTGTGTGTTAGCGTCATACGCTTGTGAACAGCGCCACGACGGCTTTTTATAAATTATATAAAAAATCTATACGCTTCATTACATTTTTGTTTATTCGACTATAACAATAATTTGTTAAATAATTCATTGTGTAAAGCTCATGAGCATGTGATAACTCTAAAGTTCTACGTGGAGGTAAAAAATTGTGTGTAAATTGGGGCAGGGGCACGAAGTGTGAATGTAAACGGGACAGCTCGAAGTTCGATTCCCATTCGAGAAAACGATTTTTTTAATATTTTCATCTCTTCGCTCTGGTGTCGAGGCAACGTCGAGGCGGCGTTGGATTCAGTCACTCAACACGCCTACCGAATTCGACGGACTATGGAACACGGAGTGTCTTAACACTAAGCACCTTGCTATGTGCGGGATACAAGTGGAATTCGAACTGAGAATCATCGTGCAGTCAGATACAAATCAAGAAAATAAACCTAAAATAGTATTCTAACACTATATGTCCAAATGATTTATTTACCATAGAATCAATCGATAGAGTCGATAGTAGAGCTATTATTAAAGCTAGGTGTGAATATGCCCGAGGCAGAGTACACACACAGGGGCCAGGTAAAGACAATGGGCGGCTACTGCCTTCGTAAGTGAGCGGAACAATGCCCATTGTAGCGTCCGTTACCATTTCACCCATTACATATGCTTATAGTCGTAATTCCAATCCATTTTATTAGAATTTACATATAAAATTACTTTTAAGGCCAGTTATGACGCAGGGATACAAGTGTGTAACTGTAAACGCGACTGGTTGTGGGTGGAAAATAATAAAATTAAATCAGCTTCACGCTGTATCCCTCACACAGCGGGGTAGACAGATGGAACTTAGTGTTAAGGCACACCGTTTCCCATTTTTCACCGAATCCTGCAGGCATTGCGTGTTGAGTGGCGGAACTCAATGACGCTAACGAATCAAATATTTATTTGAAAGCGGAAAATGGGGAATGGAGTATCTTATCACTACTCTGCCTACCCTGCTGTGTGCGTAATATCAGGTTTTGGGGCTTTTGACATTTTTTTTATCAGAAATAACTATTCTCATATACTCTTTAGAGAATATACTCTTTATTTCAAAAACAGAGAAAATATTTAAGCGAACATTATTATTTACATGTTTCCTTACATTAAATAGGAACAACAATCTAGTTCGAGTAGAACAATGGCTTCAATTTATGTTGATACAGTACCTAATTAGCGGGTTTAAGCCAGAAACAACTCTTTGTCTTAACCTGAACATGTAAAACTGAACGACGACTTGCTTTCTTAAATTAACATAGTTTGAATTACTAAATTTAATTATAATTAACTGTGTTTTACTCATACTTTTTCCATCGTGTGTTGTTTATGAACGAAATGATATAAAAGAGTCGCCGTCGTAATTTAAAAAAAATCATTCAGCTTCACGCTGTATTCCCACACAGCGGGGTAGGCAGAGGGACGCTAGTGTTAAGACACTCCGTAACCCATTTTCTTCCGAATTCTGGAGGCAGGCCGAAGCGAAGAAATGAGAATATTAAATATTTAATTTACTCGATTGGGAAACGAACCTACGACCTATCGCGCTTAGAGTCACAGTTTACCTCTATGCCACGACTGGCTTCAACAATTCAATCTCAATATTATTAATAAGTCAGTAGCATTTGTCAATCTGTTAATACTATAATTATTATAATATATTAAACTGCCGACATTTTATATAATAAATTAATTTTTAACAAAAACAAAAACCGACTTCTAACAACGAACTAAAAAGTGAAAAATAATTATACAAAGATTTTATAATT
>JAAIXI010000225.1:2683119-2941145 GCA_013403645.1 Heliconius nattereri
GCCGATGCATTCTATTTAATTTTCCTCACAGGAAGCCACGTAGTGCTTGCTTTTCATCAGGGACAGAATACCCTCTTCAGTATTAACCACAAGCTCGAAAAAAAACCCGCCTGCCTCTATAGCAACGAAGATTTAGATGCGTATTAGATAATTGGAGTTGAATGTATTATTTCAGCGCGATATATTTGGTTTCATATTTGTTGTAGTAGGTATTAGTAGGTAGGCTTTTGTTTATAATTTCTTCCGTTTAAAAATAGTCATTTAACTATCTAAAAATAATCATTTAAATATATTTTAATAAGTACTTGAAAAGATTAGTAGGACAGATTTAAAATTACGGTACCTACTAAAAAATCCTTGCTGTGTAAAACAATTGGAAAATCCTTATTGAAACTACGAAAATGCGGGTTGAATTAGGGTTTAATTAATTTTCACATTATCTTAAGTGCTTTGCAAACATACATTATATGAATAGTCCAGTAGTTAAAGCGGGCGAAGCCGCAAGAGGGTCGCTAGTTTTATATAAAAATGAATCGATTTCCCTTCTGCTGTCCCTTTATACCATCACATAATACAGTCAGGAAGGGATAGCAGTCATTTTGCTGCCATTACGAGTGTTTCGGGTCACCGCGCCTCAACAATGGTTGCGACAGACTATGTGTAAGCTAATAGTGAAATCGGTACAGAATTGTAAATTATTACCAATAGAAATGGATAGTCGAGCTTTTTTACAATTGTTTGTAATTTAGTAAAGATCGACGGAGTGTCTTAGCAGTTAAGACTAGGTACCCTCTGCCTACCCTGCTATATGCGGGATACAGCGTGAACTTGATAAAAAGACTAGACGCCTTATCTCGCTATTTAGTAAACTATTGTAATATTTTAAGTCCGTATTACTATTTTTGATTTTCTATAAAAATATCCAACAATTTAATTAAGGTAATAAGGGTAAAACCAAAATTTTTAACGCTGTATGCTTTATTACGCTATATATGTGTGCCCACACAGCAGGGTAGGTAGAGGGAACCTAGTGTTAAGACACTCCGTTCCCCACTTTTTCCGTTCCCCACGTGTTGAGTGGCAGAACTCAATGCCTTATAAAACCGTGACACATTTTGTGCAATTCAAAACATGCACTATCTGACATTCTAAGAAGTTGATAAGATTATAATCTAATGATGTAAAACCTTATTTTGCCTAAAAACTTGAATTTTGAGTATAAAGAGATGACGATTTGCCAAATGGTTGTGTTTTTACGATGCATTATATTTATTAGACATTTCAAAGTGATTTCTAAATTTGTTATGTATAATAAACCAATTTTATAAATGAATAAGGCACAAGAAAGCAATTCATGTAAGTATTTTTTTATAGTATTATAAACATAAGACCTTCAGGAAAAACCACCAAACCACCCGGTTGTGGTGAAAGTTGGATGATTTTTTAGCTTCCCGCACTTAGCATGGCAGGCAGAGGGAATCTAGTGGTAAATCTATGGGGAACGCAGTGTCCTTAACACTTCGTTCCCTATTTTTTGACCTTGGAGTTGGATGTTCCATAGAAAAAAAAAATTGTGTTTTGAGAATTATATAAAGTAAAACCCAATGGAGTTATTAATGCCCACTCCAGTAGCACACAGCGTAGAGATATTTCAAAAGCCAGAAAAAAATGAGAAAAGTGATTTATGTATAACTATAACTATTTACTGGTTTTGTTTACACTGTAAAACTGCAAAAAATAAAAGTTTAAATCTAGCATTCATAAATAATGTTTTATTTTTACTTACTTGTTATAATTCTTATTCTTTTTAATATATTTCTAAGTCCACCCTTGTTACTTTTCGAGTTTATTAAAATTACCACGAGTATATCTACAATCCACAGTAGCCGAACCAATAAGTAGTTCAACTTACATATTTCGCCATATAATCCATCTATCAAGATAGCCGACCCGTCCATTGTACTGAATTCCATCTGATGACAGCTGTCTCAGATAACAGAATATAATGTTTTTATTTTTCCATTTTTGAATTACTTTAATCTTTTCAGCTATGATCTCTGAACCTGATGTGACGTAGTTCGGTGTCGATTTCTTATTTTTATTGTAAGTAAGTTCGGACACTCAATATTTAATGCATTCAGAATTCGGCGGAAAGGAGACAAGTGGAGTGTCTTAACACTAGGCTCTGCTTGCCGCTTGGCTCAGTCTGTTTGTTTGTACGCCCGCGTACATCAGGGCAAGCGTACAGCGTGAAGCTGACTTAATATATTTGATATTAAATTTATAATGAACATACCTTGGTGGGTTATTCCTAAAATATTCTATAACTATTAAAATATTTTTGTAAACGTCAATTTAAGCAATTTTCAATATAAATTTGTCCTTCGTGCGAAGAAATAAAAATATTAACAAATAATAATTAATTCCCTCGAGTGGGATCGAACCCACGACCGTCCTGTTACAGTCACACCCTTATTAAACCCCTGTGTCAAGACGCCCTCAATACATTAAGTATACGATATAAAAATGAAAGTAGTTTCGTTTCCTGTCCTCTTTGCAGGTTTACTTTTTATTTGGAACAGGGAAACCTTGTAACTGGGCTGAGCCCTATTCTATTAATTAAGCGATTATAGTGAACTAGATCACCCTAGGTTATATTTGAAATATTTATTATATATCAAATAATAAATTTAATTATAAATTTATATTTTAATTGTGTTATGTTATTTATTAGCTTTTAATGAGAGGGTATTTAAATTTGATCTTGTATCTACTAGCATTACTTCTAACAATATATTTTTATTTACAAAATATGCTAGAATGTTTTTGTTTGTTTTTATTCAACGAGGGTTCTAAAGGAGAAATAAAAAAAAAGCTCAAAAAAAGTTTTCTAATGCCCATTTAATTGCACGTACTAAAAACCACTAATTTATGTGATCCATACATAATATATGTTTAAGGACATTTCTAAAATCGGAATACCGCTTTGCTCTATCGACTTTCCAACAACGTTTGCATCCGCATCGTTGTCGATCCGGTAAAGTGGGCATGTTTAAAATACCTCTTATAAAACTATTGATGGATATATNTAATATATGTTTATGGACATTTCTAAAATCGGAATACCGCTTTGCTCTATCGACTTTCCAACAACGTTTGCATCCGCATCGTTGTCGATCCGGTAAAGTGGGCATGTTTAAAATACCTCTTATAAAACTATTGATGGATATATAAATAATATTCCCTACCTAAAAGTATTATGTCTACAATTTTTTTTAAATATTTTCTTATTATTGAAATGCCATTAATAATTATAATATAGTTATGTACTTATTGTACATAATCCTAAAGTACAATAAGTAAATAAATAGAAATAATTTTAAAAACATATAGGACTTTACCGTCGACGCTCGATCTAGCCGAAATATTTTATTATGATAGAGTGGACATCGCGTTTAGGCAAGCGTACATACAGTACGGTCAACCAGTCGTGACCCTTAAAGTTAGATTTTCTGAACGTTATTCGCATTGTTTACTTGGGAACACTTGGGAACATTTGGGAACACTTGGGTATTGACCGTACTATAATATAATGTACCCGGCGCCCTGCAGCAAGATGGGCGGCACTTGGATGGCAAACTTAAAGCAGGCTGGCAGCGGCTGTAAAAATATATAATTTTATAACAATCAAAAGTAAAAGCTCCAAATAGATCATTATAAGAGATGTTAGACTAAGATATCACTATAAGAACTATAATGTTAGTTTGTCTGTCTGGTATATAAGTTACATCGTAGAATCTGATATACTTTGTTTATGTCGCAACATCCGGTTATTATCGTAGTAAATGTTTCTAAACGAAAGGCGCAAGCAGTCACCCACGGAAGAAAGTTTGTTTTTTATAGCTTTTTTTGTATTTTTATTTGTTATTATTTTACTAAAACAAGTGGGTTAATGGTGGATTGTCTCTATTGTTACATTTGTAGATCTGTGTGGAATAATTTCATTAATTAATCAAGTAAATCTTATGGTCTGACATTTATATTTACAAAGTATTGTTTATACATTCATTTTCCTTTTATTACTTAATTTTCAAGTACCATCTAGATATGTGCCTTATAATAAAGCAACAGGTGTTTTGGAACATTTTCCAGTAGTCCGTGGCCACGGGTAGACTGAAGTGGCATCCGTCTGTCAGTTTACATAATTATTATATCAATATATCGTTAACGATTCCTTATTGCCTCGCGTACTGCCCTGGATTCCTGCAGAAACTGACTGTATTGTGCCCTCTGGTGTGGTGGGTTTGAGATTTCAAAGATTTTATGAGTACTCAAGTGGTATAAAGTTCCCAACCGTCTTCTCTATTTAAATTAGGAAGTTTTCCAATAATCGAGTTTCCAAAATATATAATATTATTTAATTAATCCGGTTAAATAGTTTCATTTAGAATCACATTATGTTATCATGCCCATACAAAAAATGCGTAAATGTTTTGAATAATGGCTTGAACTTCTCGAACCTTCTATCCATGGCCAGTATTTTACATATAAATAATATTCATTATTTATTGAATGGTAATTGTTCATTACCTTTTCCGTATAAAGGAGTATCTGCTTCGCGCTACACTGGCGCAACGCCAGCGCCGTGAAGGAACCCGTTTCTCAATAATTTATTCAAAAAAGTTTCATAATAATTTATTTGTATAAGAGGCCATTTGAGTCAAGTGTGACTTAATGGTCAAACGCGACAGATTGTGGGTTCGATTCCCGTTTGATGTAATAAAATATTTAGTATTTTCTTATCTGCGTTCTGGTGTCTGATTTTCGATCGAACCAACGTTGAATCAACGAAGTGTCTTTCCCTCTGCCTACCCTGCTACATGTGGGTTACAGCGTTAAGCTAAAGCCAATGAAAACTATTTTTACATTCTGATTTTTTTTCGAAACGTCATTTGACATAACAGTTTACTGGAGAGGTGAAGGTGAAGGACAAAATCATTAATAAACTTAACAAAGACACTAAATAACAGGAGTCATTGGCCATTGCTGATAAAGGTTCGTCAAGCAATTTCTTGACAAAAAAATTCATATATATTTACATTTAATATATATGCATGTTTTAGCTTTACGCAATATCCCGTATATAAGTGGACAGAGGGAACCTAGTGCTAAGTCACTTTGATTCCCACGCATTGCCAAATTTACGGTATTGCGTTTTGAGTCAACGGAACTCAACGCTGCACTTTTACGTTGTTACTAGAGCGAGGAAATGAAAATATTGTATGAGAATGTATAAAATAATTAACTATATAAAATGTAAACCCACGGTTGTTGAATGCTATAAAGGCTCTACATTCAATAAAGAGAAGAGGTGTAGTCTTTGAAATGACCTTCATTCTTATCACTATCAATTAAAATATAAAAATTTACTCATACATTTTATCTTCAGCATTACCATGGTATCTTTAATTACGTTCGAGTGTTGTTTCATTTGCGGGCGTTGCACTTCTTCTTGGCAATCGTACGAGGCTCGATTGGCTTCAAATGGAATTATTCTATACACGTCTTTTAAATCCGTTTACATTATCTGTGCCCTGATTTGAAGTTATAATTTGAGTTTGTGTTATCTGTATTAAAATTTGATAATTAGTAATCTGTATAAGTTTTAAGCGTCATTTTTTCTGAAAACGAAGTACCTGATTAGATTAAAATCCATTTTTTGTTTTTTTTTTAATTTATTTTTGGAATAGCATCGCTTTGCTTAGAAAAAATCTAAATAGTTCTAGTTGCATTTTGTTTTAATAGATTAATTTTATCTTATTATAATAATCGTTCGTGAGTCTCTCAACTGCTTCATGATGTCACTAAAATTATTGCTTAATTATTACTTAAAAGATTAAGATATCTGTACAAAAGGCCAAGGCGACACTTTCTCTTTGATTACTCATTTTGTAATCAAAAGTGAAAAAAAACACGTTATATTAGATACTTAAAAACTAATAAGGTTTTATAGTTTTAACTGAAAATTATTTTTACTTGGCATTTATTATATTAATTGCGAGCGTTTATTTAAAGAGACTTATACTTTTATTAGATGCTTTGTTTACACATATTAATTAATTTGAGGCTTCGTAGCGTAAGGGCAGTAGGGTGGCGTAAAGGGACTATAACGAGATAGGGTGTAGGTTCGATTCCCACTCGGAGTCATGAATTATTAATGTTATAATTTTTCGCTTTTGCAAATTAGGTGGAAAGTGGGAACGGAACCTGCTATCTGCGGGATATAGAATGATGCTAAAAACAATATTAAATAAATTCGATAAAGAAATAAAGTGACTTATACATAAATTGAATTATAAACATAACATAATATATCGATTTAATGTCATAAAAAAATGTAAGATGCGAGTCACGGGTCGATTTTTGTTACAACTTTCCTTTCAAATGAATTTTATTTGGGCCGGCGCGTGAGAATGACCGCCCGTCCGTTTGTGTGGGAATGTTGAGGAAAGGTATGAAGATATCTACATTATACATATTATGTACTGTATAATATCAGTAATTATTATAATTAATAATTTCTATATAGTTTGAAAATACGCTTGCGTAGAAATAAGCTAGTTTGAAGATTATGAATTTCATTGTTTCCAACTTCACGCTATATACCAAATATAGCAGGGTAGGCAAAGGGAACCTGAGATCCTAATGTTAGGACGCCTCATTTCCCTTTAAGACACTTCCATTCGTCACTTTCTGTCGAATTTTAAAGGCATAGCGTCGCGCCGCGCTTTTCCTCTACACTAGAGCGAGAAGGTCACTTTAAGTCACTTTAAAAAAATATATTTTTGTTAATAAATATGCCTGTTGCTTACAAAATAAAATGTTATCTAAACACGCAAAGTTTAAAGAAATTGGATCTTAAAGAAAAAAACGATTGAAAGTAAAAAACACTAAGTACTCGTTGTCAATCCAACTAACTGAAGTGAAACTTAAATAATATTATTTATTTTTTAATGTTATTTAACATCTAACAAGCTTTAAAATCACATGCCATTTTCGCGTGATTACAAATAACGACGTGACTATAAAAAATATTTGTAATTAAGATTTTATTAACATTTTTATGAATGTCGGACATTTTATGTTCTTAAGTTGTTTTGTTAAATGTTTGTTTGATTATCTTTGTTTTGAAGAACCGAATTGAGATTAATCAATAAATACCAAATAGAGAGAACCTGGAACCAATTAAACACTTCCGCCGAATTATGGAGGAATTGCATATTGAGTGGTGGAATTGAACGCCGCCCTAAAGCGAGGAAATTAAAGTGTTAAATATTTCATTTCTTTGATTGGGAATCGATCCAAAACCTGTCGCCGCCTAAACCTACAGCCGCACGCTTGTACCCCTGCGCCAGGACGGGCCTCATGTAGTAAAATATTTCTTAACATATTTAAATAGTTTATAAAATTAAGTACTTGTAAATATTTACTCTATTACGTCGCTGATACTAGCATCTCAATTAGACAGCTAAGTTAACACTCGCTTTATTAAAACTGTCTACATCTTGCGTTAAGCAAATTTTTTTTTCAAGTTATACTTTTTTTTTTATAAGATATAATAAGATTTCTGATATTAGATCAGGGGCACAAGCGTGCCGCACTGGGAGAATCGAGAAAGAGAGAGTGAGGAATTTTTTATTTCCTAGCTCCAGTAAGAAGGCTAAGCGAGGCGTAGAGTTCCACCACCAATGCCTCCAGAATTCGACGGATACTCGGGAATGGTGGTGTCTTAATGAGAACGGAGTGTCTACATCAGGTTCGTTTTGCCTATCCTGACGTGTGCAGCATATATATAAAATGACTCTGACTTCATATTTTATAATTATTACGTCACATTCATCATTATTTTCCATTACTCATCTTCAGAGCTATGAACCTAAAGTAGCGTGACATTAATATAACATAATTGAATATAAAATGAGTATGAAACACTAGCGTCGTGTAATGTGAACGTTCTCTCCATCTCCATATACGGAGTCACTTTCATTATATATCACGAACTCGCGTCACTCTAAAGTCTAAACTTTCCAAGATCTGTCAAAAGAAAGTTGGTTTTCTTTGACAAATACTTCATAAGCTTTGGACTTTGACGTCATATCACAGGAAGTTCAGTTTAAACCCGAAAAGTTGATGTGAAATGAAAAAATATATACTTTTATCTTGTATCGAGGCAAATGGCGGCGTTGAGTTCCACCATCTAATAGTGGAAAACCGATAGTGGAAAACGGAGTATTCTTAAATGCATTGGAGTGTCTTAACTCTAGGGAACCTAGGAAAGGTTCACAATGCCTATCCTACTATGTACGGGAAAGAACCTAGTCAACGCAAACCCACTCACAACCTTTTCAATATCTAATAAATATATATTATCAATCATCAGTAAAATGCTATATAAGTATTCTGCTTATTACAAATCTTAAATCAGCTTCCCGCTGTATCCCTCACACAGCAGAGTAGGCAGGGGGGACCTAGTGTTAATATAATCCGTACCCCACTTTCCGCCGAATTCCGGAGGCATTACCTGTTGAGTGGCGGAACTCAACGCCGCGCTTTGACTCGACACCAGAGCGAAGAAATGAAAATATAAATTTAAATAAATATTTCATTTCCTCATTGGTGATCGAACCTACAACTAGTTGCGTTTACAGCCACACTTTACGCCCCAGCGCGACGACTGGCCTCATATTTTTATTTTTTATGTAACTAGTAAATATAATAAATTAAAACTATTCAATGTAAATTCAGTGTAATACTAATATGTAGGCATGAAAGTAATTTTTGTGCATTTTAACATTGCGTGTTAGGTCAGCCATTTTTACTTGGTCCACTTGAGATACGATCTTAGATGTGGATAAACTTTGACTTTTGTGAAATAATTGACAGCGTATAAATTGAGGTAGAGAAATGTTAAGTATGCTATTAAAGTATATAATATTTTACTAAAATTACCATAATATATAAACTTTACAGTTTTATTTTATTATGTTTATAATAATCTAAGATTCTACTTAGAAACTATAATGAATATTTTGTATAGGTTATTAGGTAGTGCTGAAAGTGATTGGTCAATTTTCTCTTCTTCTTCTCATCTTTCTCTTTCTGTAATTTAATTTTTAAAATGAAATTTATTTTTAGTGGTACTTTTTAATAGTAAATTTAAAAATATATATAAAATAAAGTAAAATTTCCGCTATATAGTACTTAAATATAATATAATGGAAGTAGTTATATTATGCGCCAGAAGATTAGATCTAAGTAATGCTCCATTGTGATGTAAAAGCACTAATCGTTTTCAAAGCAACAGTGATGTAATATAAAAACAAGACTTTATTAAAAATAAAATGAAATAGTTAATATTTTCATTTCTTCGCTCTAGTGTGGAGGCAAAATGTTCCACCACTCAGCTACTGCTAAAAATGACACAGCGTGACAATGAGAAATAAACAAAAATATTTCAATTTAAGCACTCACATATTTAATTTTAAACACTCACATATTTAATTTTAAAATGATTATGAAAATTATGTACATATATATATAGCGATATTTTCCCAACCTTCAATCTGTTGGCCACGAAGCAACTCGTTTAGAGCAAGTAAGGTGATTTTCGTGATAGCAGACCCTATTCCCGATCAGACTGCACCTGGCACCTGATTCTATAATAAACAGATATCAGCTCTACATTTCATTTACTTACTACTTTATTTCTATTTTGATATATTAATTTTAATATTTATATTTCTGATTTATTTACAAACATTTTTTACATATTTAAAACAATAAGCTAACAGTAATATTAATATTATAGAAAATGAAAAAATGTCAAAATTTATTTTCATCATAGTTCTTATAGTTAATTTCTTATCAGATTTAATGTTATTTCATTCAGTAAATCTACGCGTAATAATAGGTTTATAGACCACCACTTGAACTGAGCTTCTGTAGCGGAATGCAAGTCCCGTTGGATTTGGCAAGATCCGTCTTGGACCTCATGGAATATAACTGATAAACCTTACTAACACAGACTTTTAATATATTATATATATAGAGAAATATATTATTAAAGCATGTTAGTATAGGCATTGCACCATAAATTTCAAAAAAAAGAATTATATTAGTGGTTGTAGAGCAGTTCTTCCGTCTCTACATCCTGATATAAACAATAATAACTGATGACAATCGATTAACAATACTTGTTGTCAGTACTACAGTTGTCTTATACAATTGCAAAAAAAAAGTTCAATTTAAAAAAGTTTATTCACACGGACCGGGGGACGCAGCGCGCGCGCTACAACCGGTGCGCCAGTCTGCCGCAAAACCCCGCCGCGCGCGCACGTTCGTATACATATATATACAAAAAAATATAACAAAAAGAAACACCGTTATCGTCCTCAATGACCACCTGATGGGCGAACGAGGTAGTCCATGCATGTTATAGTGTGCTAGTGAAGGAGTGCAGTGTTGTGTTCATGCTATGGAAGAGATTCGCATATCGGATTGGCCTGAGCCGCCTGGCTCCCATGCATGGCTGCCTGCTTACGGTTTCCAGCATGAAATAATGGAAAAAGAAGAATATTTCGGCTCCAATGGTGAGTCCACACAAGCCTCAAGCCAAAGACCAGACAAGGTCATTGGAAAGCGTTTTTACATCTTCATTCTTGACATTTGTGTTTGCATGACTAGATCCTATACATCTTCCTCAGACCTTGAAAGTCCCGCATGGTGTTGCAATTTTATAGTGTGCTCACCGATTAAGTGCAGATAAGTATTGTTTTGAATGTAACGTAACTAATTACATTTATATCTTTTATTGTTCTTAAACAATGGTTTCGCATGGTAGAGTTTTTACTACATACAAGAGTTGCCAAAATGCTATAGCAAAAATTATACGGTTTATTTTGTTTTTATATGTATACTAGTGGACCTGAACGCGGCTACTCCCGTTTGAACTATACGAATATTTATTAAATATATTTATGAAAATATTTTCAGTTTTCAATAGAGAGATGCGTTAAGCAAGATCATTTTGGGTGACGTATTCTAACAACAAACTTTGCAAGTCGTTGCTTAGCAACGGTTGTTATTAACTTGGTGAAATAAATTGCATGTCAAATAAATAAGTATTTTGATATATTGGTATATATCGAAAATATTATAAATATGAGAAAAAAAAGTATCCTATGTCCATCCTGAGACCCTGAAGTATCTCTATATGAGTATTTTATCACAATTAAATTAGCGNAATAAATTGCATGTCAAATTAATAAGTATTTTAATATATTGGTATATATCGAAAATATTACAAATATGAGAAAAAAAAGTATCCTATGTTCATCCCGAGACCCTCAAGTATCTCTATATGAGTGTTTTATCATAATTAAATTAGCAGTTTGCCCCTGATTGCGTAAAAGACAGACAGACAGACAGAGTTACTTTCGAATTTATAATATAGGTATGGATAGACTATTCTAAAATCTAATAAGATTTCCATAATTTTTTATATTTGCTTATATATTTAAGTATATGCATGTTACCGTTGATATAAAACATAAAAAATGGCATGTTTTTTAAAATTAAGTCACACTTTCTCCTCGAAAGTAGTAATGATGCTAATCTAACGAACGCCATAAATTTAAGCGAAAAGAACGGAAATTTGTATCGATTTCATCTAAAATTTTATATATCCAAATTTCTTATGCAATATTAAACAGAAAATAAAAAAGAATGCATCATTTTATGTTAATGTTAACACATATAATTTAAATATAATTATTATTTTAATTATAATAATTATAAATATGGTAAATAAAACAACTAATGCAGATAATATAATAATATGTAAACATAAATATGTAGGTAAAATACACTGACCGTACGATAAGTTATCTTTCAAAATGTATTTCATTACAAGAATTATAATCTTCTGTTTGTTTAAGAATGTTATAAAATGATAATCATTTTAAAAATAAACACCTAATTAAAATATGCGTACAGCGTAAACATTTTCTGTAGGCATAACAGCTTATCATGGTAAACTTTAACATGTTTCAAAACAACGTTAAATTTCTCTGTATTTTTTCAGCTTTATTTTATATCTTTATCAACTTTCTCCATTTTCCATCTGAACTCAACACACGGTGTCTTGAGTTCGGGACATTCCATTTTCCAATTTCGATTGATCAGTATGCTGTTGATCCTAATGGCCATTATAGCTTCACTGGACTTGAGAAGCCGAGCAAGAAGAGTCCTGTATGACCTTGGCTTGAAATACCTGGACCTTAAAGCAGTACTTGATCTTGCCAGTGCGGGTGAATAAAAATCCCCAGAATGGAGGAGGAACCCATATATATGTATATATATATATATATATATATATATATGGGTTATATATATATAGTACATACCTATACCAATCTATATAAAGAAAAGAAAAAGAAATTAAATTACTAAAGACTTTTTCTATCATATTCACGTCAATTTGTACAATGTGAAAGTAGATTATAAAGACAAAAAAAATCTATGAACATTGCAATTCATAGTATTCAAGTGGATGATATATGGATTTTACGAACGCGAATCTCGAATGACTAGATTATTTTTATATTTCAATCAGCTTCGGTACGGCACGCTAGGCAAAGGGAATAGTGTTAAGACACTCCATTCCCCACTTACCGAAATCTAATGGCATTGAATGATGGAACTCAAAGCCGGGCATTCGGCCTTGATGCTAGAGCGAAGAAATGGAATTAAAATTTTTAATAAATATTTAATTTCCTCGAGGGGGGATCGAACCCACGACCAGTCGCGCTTACAGTCACACTTTAAGCCCTGTGCCATAACTGGCCTCAATTATTTTTTTATATTTAGCTACGTCTATATCCCTACTACGAGGGACACAAGTTCTATTTCAAACTAATATTATCCTTGATAATGATTATTTAATTGTTTTCAATAACATTATTATTAACTTTTATTATGTTCGTTACATTTATTACAATTAGGTAATATAATTAATAATTAAATAACCTAATTAATACGACAAATAATGAAATAATATTGTTTCTGCATGTAGTTTACCTGGTAATAAAGATTTAAAATGTTAAATAATCTATAAGATCTTTATCTTAATTAGCGCATCTTAATTATAATTGATTTTCAACTGGCGCCACACAGGTGGAATTTAAGCAATATCTGGTCAATATCCCAAAAATAAAGTTACTTTAATTAAAACATAGTAACCTAATAACCTAGAGGACCTATTTTGCCTTCTATTGGTGGGTAGTAAAAAGTTTTACACTTTTTATTTTATTACCTACGTATATAAGCAAGTGAGTCATTGTATAAAAGAAAAAGTCTAGTGTTGTTTTGCATTTACGTTAAATCACGTTTGATATTTATTTAGTAGATATAAGAACTAAGACGTTATGGATTCTATATCGGCAGGTAAGTGTCTTTATAATAAAATAATAAAACAATACCTTTAATATGGTACTAAATTTGGCTGCACCTACTTGCGAAAACTGTACAAAATCAAATTTAAAAAAAATTATTAACTACTTTCAGACAGTTTCCATAATACTCTTAGTATACCAATCAGCCGAAGAAAATTGCTGAGTTTTTACTCGATGAATGAATATAATGACCACGAAACTCGATTTCAATGTTTAATTACAAAACTTCGGGAAGTTATATATTGTGAAGATGAGTTACCAAAGGAAATAAAGCAAGAGTTATTTTACTTTATATCTCAATATAAAAAGAAGTGGCAAAATGTTTTAAGAAATAGCAAACGACTTGAAACAAAGTAAGGTAGCTGGCTTGATACATGTGTTAATTTTCCATCCCAAGCAAGACAAAGTTTCCCTAGTTCTGTAGGAACCCCGCAAAAAAATTTAGTAGCGATATTATTAAAAATCCTGACTCTATAACATATATAAATAAAAATGACGCGAAGATTGTTAGGTTAACAGAAGATAGAGCTTTATCTTTAATTACTAATGCTAGGCTTACTAAATATCAATACAATAATATTCAAAGTAATGTATTGTTAATATGTATTTCTAGAGTACAGAAAAGTAATATTGAGAATTTATGGCTCATAAGCAAATGGGGTGGTGATGGTACTTCCAGGCAGGCTGAATATAAGCAGTTATTTCAAAATACGGATGTATCTGATGCTTCTATTTTTATTTCATCTTTGGTACCTGTACGAATAATTTGTGGGTATCCCCGTGGTACACGTGAAATAATTTGGCAGAATCCACGGCCATCGTCCCACAGTATAGCAGGCCTATAAAGTTAGAATTCGTACATGAAACGACTGAAATATTGCAAAACGAGACAAAATGTATTGAAGAACAGATTAAGATTTTAACAAGTACAAACCTGGTTATTAATGAACGAAGTATATCTATTAAACACCATTTAGTGATGACAATGATAGATGGAAAAGCAATGAATGAAATTATAAAAACATCTTCTACCCAAAGATGTAATTTATGCGGAGTTACAGTGAGGGATTTCAATAAATTAATTTATTGTTTAAGTAAACAAATCATAGATGAACAACGATTACTACTAGGTCTGTCATCGCTCCATTGCTGGATTAGGTTTTATGAGTGGATGTTAAATTTGTCGTACAAAATGAAACTTTGTAGAAATACGCAGAAATAACTGGTATAAGTAAAAATCTTATTTATAGACTATGGATAATTTTAATGACAATGTCTTGTGGGTTAACAATAAATTCGGAAAAATTTAAAATATATGCTCTAAAACAGCCGTCCTTTATTTAAAATGGTATCCGTGGTATAATATGCCGACTACCATTCACAGAATAATAATTCATGGGCATATTATAATACAAAATGCAGTAGTCCCCATAGGTTTTTTGTCAGAAGACGCTCAAGAAAGGAAAAACAAAGATATCAAGAGGTATCGTGAGGATTTTAGCCGAAAATTTTCCAGGAAACAAACTATGGAAGATTTATTTTATCAACTTCTAATATCTTCAGATCCTTATATTTCAAGTTTAAGAAAATTGCCACAAAAACTAGTAAAGTCTTATCTTCACGATGTAATAATTCTCCTTAAAGAACCAGAAGCTTTTTAAAATTGTATTTTTTTATGAACATTCTGTCAATAAAACTTAATTTTTTACCCATTAAAATAAAATACACTCATGGAAATTATTATTCCTAACCATTAAAAGCAATATTTAGACAAAATTACATTTTATATAATATTGACCGACTTTTATGTAAATTTCACCTGTCCGTGGAGTATAAATTATAATATATAATATATAAATTTAAGACATTTTAAAGTGGTATGGAAGGATGACAATTCCTTGTCCCTAGTGCGATTTGAACCCACAACGTTTACATACTGCCAATGTCCCACTGCGTGATAATGACCTCAGTGGGTCATAAACCCATATTATTTGTTTAAATACAGCTCAGTGATTTTAAAACTACATATTTATCTACTAAAACTTGATATTTAATGATATTTGTGATAAAATTACATTTCTGCTCACATTCAGGTTTACTTAATTAATATAAATCCTGTTTCTTCTATATTTGTTTAGCATTTCTCACGT
Source organism: Heliconius nattereri (assembly GCA_013403645.1). Classification (NCBI taxonomy): domain Eukaryota; kingdom Metazoa; phylum Arthropoda; class Insecta; order Lepidoptera; family Nymphalidae; genus Heliconius; species Heliconius nattereri. The sequence goes on from JAAIXI010000225.1 coordinate 2,698,781, forward strand.
TCCACAATCAGTAGATGTTTATTTTTGAAAGTAAATAATATTTTGTCAATAGCAAATATAGTGATATGTATTCAAACTACTAAACTAGTACTGCTGAAAGTGGGGAACGGAGTGTCTTAAGCCTAGTTTCCCTGTGCCTACCCTTCTACATGCAGGATACACCTTGAAGCTAAAAAAAAGAGTTATAAAATATTTGCGCTTAAATAAACCAAAACTGAAAATTATTTATTTATTCATATTATAAAGCTAAAAGCAATACCAAAAGTTATTAGTATGCACAACTTAAACATTAAAAAATCAATAGTAAACATCTAACAATTTGTGATTACGAAGTTTCTCAATTGTAATGCGGGAAGTATTTTAAAGCCTTGTTCATTTTTCATTCGCTTTCTACTGTCAAGAAACAAGAAAAGACCTTGAAGGAGACGTATTTGTTTGTTATTTTGTGTATTATAATGCTTAGAGTTTAAGTCTAGTAATAAAAAACTTAATTATATTATACTTATTACTCAGTAATGATAAAAATTGATAGGTATTTCTTTTTCCAGAAAAAATTCTAGAAAAACATTAAATAAAAAAAAACTCTCCCTCTCTCTCTTGACTCGCCCTCCTAAGCAAATCCTTATAGGGATTGGTGAGCTCAACAGAAAGTAAAATTTATAAAAGTTGACCAACTTTAGTTTGCGAACATACGCACTCGTTTGATGTGTTTTTTTAATATTTTTCTATGAAATACCTATAAATTTACACTTTTCCGATTTTTTCCTCTTATTAATTGTATTGTAAGTTCCCATTTAATGTCAAATTTCATAATTGTAGATCCTAGAGAAGTACCCTATAGGTTTTTACGCGGCGAACTTCATAGAAAATTCAGAAATATCGGTGCATATATTCTCGTATCTTGTTTAAAGGGACCATTGACCTGAATATTAGATATTATTTAAGCTGGATAATTTTGGAAATCTCGTGATAAATGGTCTCGATAGACGGACAACAAAATGATCCTATAAGGGTTCCGTTTTCACCTTTTGAGTTACGGAACCCTAAAAAAGTATTTGCCATACAAATCTAATATTAGGCTATCATTATCTACGCGGTAATGCAAATATTTTCGTTCGGTCGTGGCGTCATCGTCATGACAAACACGCGGCTGCAATTTAATCGGCGTTTGAAAGCAATACTCAAGGCAGGTGAGGCCAGTAAGCTCCATTTGTAGGTCGCTAGTAATATCATAGAAATCAGGTGGCAAGGCTTCAGGTCTCACACGTAATAGATTTTGTCGATATTTTTAACCGATTTCAAATATTAAAGCATTTTAAATTAAGTCTTTATTAAGTTGTTTTATTTTTATTACTTCTTTAAGTCAATTTTTTTATTTTACTTGAAGGTTGACAAAGTCCATATTGGTTGTGTTAGAGCATTTTTTAATAATTGGTTTAATTAATTAATTTATTTATTTTACGTAACTGCTATCTATTTCTTGAATCAAGACTAAATGAGATTTCTATAATATAAAGTTCTAACTTATGTAATGTATAAATCCGGTACATTATTCATATTATTCTTCTTCTCGGAGAGAAGTGAGGTCAATATGTTAATATTATTAATTAAAGTATAAATTAAAAACAAAATTATTCAATTTCTAAGATAACATACTAAATGAGGTATCAAAATTACTCTCACGTGTGTAATTAATACTGGTTTGGGCTAATAACGAAAATTATAATAATTATCGTACACTTCTGTTCTAATGATTAATATGTGACTTGTAAATATACAATCAGGGTTTTGAAAGCAAATGCAAAGTAAATAATATTTGGAAATTTGTTGATAATTGTAAGCTAAAATTAATTATATTTGTAGCTATTGCTGTTAGAAAAAAACATTTTTTTGGTATCTTATGTTATAAACTTGTAAAAGGTGAACTCTTTTGTGTGTTAAATATTTGTCTTCTTCTCAAAACGAAGTTTTGTCGTCTTCGTTCGGTTTTGGCTCTTGGTATTGTTTTTGTTGTTTAAATGCATAAAGTCGTTAAAGTTGCGGGTGCAAAAGATTCTTAAGACACTCCGCTCCCATAAGTTTCGTGCTGTGTAGTAAGACATGTCCAAGTAAATGTTAAACATTTTTATGGAATAAAGATATTTTGACTTTGACTTTGTAGCGGAACTCAACACTGCGTTCTTCTTAACGATCGGGGAAACGTTAATTTGTAAATTCCCAGAAAAGACAATCGAACCAGTTTGCAGTCATACCATTTGCACCATGACTAAATTTTATAAATATATTATAAGATATTTTAAGTGTAAAAAACAGATTGTCATATTATTTCAGAAAATTATAAAATAGATACTAAAAACTAATAATATATCATACTTTTGTTTAGTACTTAATTGTTGAAAGGCGGACCTCAAACCTCACATTAATATGACTCTAATACAATAAACATAACAGTCGATATTATCATAAGATTTATGCTGGATTCGAATACACGATTTCCGCATATTAGATTGCGTACTGCACGACTTAAGTATATATTATCTATAGTCATTTTTTAGCAACACGCTGTATCCCGCACATAGCAGGGGAGGAACCTGATAACCTAGTGTTAAGATTTAAGGCACCCCTTAGCCTATTCAGATACTTTCGTTCTGCAATTACTGCCGGATTCCGGAACCATTGAATTGTCGAACTCAACGCCGCGGTATGTCTCGATATCAGAGGCGAAGAATTAAAAATATAAATTCAAATAAATATTTCATTTTCTCGACGACTGGGCATCGAACCCATAAGCAGTCACGTTATAGTCACGCAGATAGCCCCTGCGCCACTGGCATCCTGTATATAAATCATTTCATATAAAAACATACTTTTGTTATTGACGCTACCGATGTCCTCATCTCGTCGGTGATAATCTCTTACGATTACTAATCCTGATAAGGCTTCCAAATATTTGTTGATGATACGTCAATTGTATGTGGAATTTTTGGACTTACAAGCGCTCAGTTTAAAAGAGATCTTCAAGATTAAGCTTATTAAAAAGCAAAATTTGTTTACACTTTTAGTTTATTTAATGGATATTTTTTTTAAGTATAAAAATAGAAGTAAATTTCATAATAAGATCACTTTAAGACAATATCCATACATTGATAGCTACAGTTTCTGCTAATACAATAAATATTAATACAGAAAATCACAATAATACATAAATTCCTTATATTGACATATTTTTTATAACTGATTGAAATAAAACGAAGTTAAGCCGTTTCTGAGATTACCATGACAAGCCGACAAACAGCCAAATATTTTTTCAAATCATTGTTTTGGGTTCTAATACATTAATAAATAATAGATTTTCTCGTATATACAGACAGACAGCGATGACGTACAATTTTATTATATATATATTATATACACACATATATATATAGATACGTGATGTAAATATGTATAAGTAAGTAAATTCTTGGCTTAATCTGGAACATGTTATAGATATCTCCGCATTGCTGCATTTTTGTACCACGTTAAACTTTTAAGGCGGCTTACGTATTGCTTCTTACGGAATTTTTGCTTATATTTCAATACGGAAAATCAGAATATGGATCTAATATAATAATTGGCATATAATAATTATATCAATTGTTGGTGGGCCTTATAAATAAATAAATAAATAATACTTTTTACACCTTTTTACTTTTTCGTTTTTATATGTATACCTACATTCTTATATGTATATTATAATTCCATCGTATGTTAATGATTACCTGTATTATGTTATGAAGAAAAATATATATATAACTATATATTTGCTTAGCCTATACTTACGTCACTTCTATGTTGTCTAATGTTATGAGATAGACGAAATGACCAGGAACCTTACAAGGTCTTAGCTATCCTTTTATAGGATCACAGTGTATTCCGGATAGAGAGCTTAGTGGTAAGACATTTCGCGTTCACATTCCAGCAAATTCTGGAAGCATTGCGCGTTAAGTAGCGGAACTCAACGCCACGCTTTGCCTCGACACCAGAGGGAAGAAATAAAAAACATTAAATATTTAATTTAATCGGTTGGGAATCGAACCCACACACAACCTGTCGCGTATAAAGTCAGTGCTGGCCTCGGTTGGCCTCGGCTATCTAGCGAAGCAGATATAACATGTGAATGGCGTTATAAATTCCGCTGAATAAGAGGGAAGCATGCGGTCAGACCAGTCCCGGTGAGGTCGGCTTTTATTCGTAGGCGAATCGCGTGCCTGGCTTGACTTGACTTGACTTTTAACTTTTGTTCGTTTTGACTTTTGTGCTGGTACTATGGTGTCGTTCTTTGTTATTTTCAATATATTGCTATGGTTTTATAAAAAATTGTGCATTGAATATCTGAATTTTGGTATTTTCGTATTTTTTTGTCTACTAATATTATATAAATTATAATATATACATATTTTGTCACATCCGGAATTGATTTATTTTTTAATAATCTTAATGTGTGAATATATATTAAACATTTAGATGATATTAAATTGTATAATAAATATATGTAACCTACGATAAAATTAAAAATATTTTAGTGAAGAATTAACTATTTTAATTTTTAACAATAATCGCCTGAGACTTAAGAAATATTTATAATTTTATAAAATATTTTTAATAAAATACAATATTTCTACTTAAATTATTAGCACTATGCATGCACGTATAAGATTATTTCACAAGTATATGGTTTTATCTTAAGCCAAAAGGCCTTGTTGACTCCTCTTGAATATTTCTTTAAAGATACGATCGCGTCCCTTTATCTCCGGAGGTGGAATGTTGAAGTTGTTAGCACCATCTTTGTCTTTTTNTCTGAATTTTGGTATTTTCGTATTTTTTTGTCTACTAATATTATAATATATATATATATTATAATATATACATATTTTGTCACATCCGAAATTGTTTTTTTTTTTAATAATCTTAATGTGTGAATATATATTAAACATTTAGATGATATTAAATTGTATAATAAATATATGTAACCTACAATAAAATTCAAAATATTTTAGTGAAGAATTAACTATTTTAATTTTTAACAATAATCGCCTGAGACTTAAGAAATATTTATAATTTTTTAAAATATTTTTAATAAAATACAATATTTCTACTTAAATTATTAGCACTATGCATGCACGTATAAGATTATTTCACAAGTATATGGTTTTATCTTAAGCCAAAAGGCCTTGTTGACTCCTCTTGAATATTTCTTTAAAGATACGATCGCGTCCCTTTATCTCCGGAGGTGGAATGTTGTAGTTGTTAGCACCATCTTTGTCTTTTTGCTTTCATCTTCACTTCAAATTTTAAATTGCGTCATATTTTTTAAATTAAAGTAGGTAATATAATATATTTGTAGTACTTAGTGTAGTCTTGGTAGAACGAGGTAATGAAAATAATGATTAATTATATCATTACCTTAAGTGGGAATCGAACCCTCACCTCATACGTTATTATTATATAACATATACATTTGGTTTTCGATAAAAATGACGTCTTTATTGATAAATAACAAGTCGTGACTCAGGTTTATAAATAACGTGTGAATGTGATTTAATAAAACAATTTCAATAACAATGGAATGACGTTTGAAAATTTTCATATTCTACTAAATAAATCATAAATTACCAACTTTATTAATTATATAATTAAATTATTACCTACATATTATGTTGTTTTTATTGATACTATTAATTATACATAGTTTTATAATAATTATTTATTAATTGTTCTTGATTAGTACGGGGAAATAAATAAACCGATATATATTTAGTGTTTATTAATTTATATTTAGTAATATAATTTGCATTGAGTAGCGGTAAATGGGGATCGGAGTGTTTTAACACTAGATTCTCTCTGCTTATCTTGGTGCGGGATACTGTGTGAAACTGAATTTGATAGGTTTTTGTGGAAATGTACGTTTTTTATGGGTACGTTAGGAGAACCTAATATAGTCAATTGTTTCTGTTTTTTTGGTCGTAACAGAGACTTGGCGTTATAACGCAAAATATTAATTCCAGTGTAATTTAGTTGTAGCTTGTAGCTCTTACGAGTTTTAACCTTCACATTTAGCCAGGCATGTCTCAAGTCTCAACTTATCACCGTGAGCTTAATTAATTTAAAATATATTTAAAAACCTACATTTTACTACAAATATTGAGTCATACATTCGAAGTTTTAGTACTTTTTAGAGAGAATGTTTCGTAATTGTTATTATACTAATACGATTTGTTTTAATAGCGTAAACTAAATGAAGTTTATATTGTAACTGTAACGCGACGTTAGTGGGTTCGTCAACATACAACGCCTCGAAATTCAGTGAATATTGGGAAACGGAGTGCCTTAACACTCTCTCTCTGCCTACCCGGCTATAATCAGGACACGAGAGTGAAACTAAAAAAAAGAATGAAGTTTACCTACTTGCCATGCAAAACTTGTTCGTGACTGTCCAGAACTAGAACGCAATTGGCAATTCTTGTCTATTAAACTTTTATTGCCAATATAACTCGGTATGAAATGAATTAACAATACTGTTAAGTTCCCATTTTGAAATGTAAAAACAATTTATTTTACAATTTTACGTTCCGTTACCCATTAAATAATATGGAGTGAATCGAAAATATCGACTAGAGAGAGAGAGAGAGAGAGAGAGAGAGAGAGAGAGACAGAGAGAGAATAACGTGCGCTAAAATGTGCACATTGTTTAAATTATAATACACTAGAACTAATTGGTGTGTCAAATTATATTTATAGCCGCCGTCTTGCGTTTGTACTTTAGTGTTATAATCTTTTGTTTTTAGCTTAAATTGTTATTTTAACACAAGGCGTGGTGGTGGCGTGGTTAGGATGTTAAAGTTAGTTGTTATAATTCCGGTCTAAGATTTTTTATGAATACTTATTAAAAATATATATATAAACATGTATAAGGCTATATATTATATTATTAGAACTATTACAAAAAATATTTGTTTCTTTTAACGATTATATGTAGTTTTCAACTACACTGCACATTGTCTACAAAAGCGAAATGTCAAGAACAGTGTCTCTATATTCTACTATCGAAATAAATTAACATTTTTGTTTTAATACCAAATTTAGCTAAGATTTTAATGTTAAGAGATTAATATGAAGAGACTTATTACTAATTTTGTCATGTTATCTTATAATCGGAATTATAAAATTCTCGTTTACCCTACTATCCCACACATAGTAGGGTAAGCAGAGGGAACCCGTTCTCCACTCTCCGCCGATTTATTGTGGCATGTGTATTGAGTGCTGGAACTCAACGCTGCAACGAGGCAAACCTAGTTACCAGAGCGAAAACATAAAATTATAAAATATCCACTCAATAGAATCGGACCCATCACCCTGAAGCTTACAGTCACATGCTTGTGCCCCTATGTCATGTTTAATCATCTTTTATATGAAAATGCAATATAATTACATATATATACAAAATTATACAAAACTGTATGTGCATACATTTTCAACAATTCCGGTATATTACTCATAAACACCTTACGTGAGTTCACGTTTGTATAATATGCAATAGTAATGAGTCATTACTAGAGACTGAACTCGAAAAAACCGGTAGTAATTCACCTCTATTACACTAAAGGAATAGTGTCGGCGCTCTAAGATCTGTAATTATTCTGTAACACCGGTTGTTGAAGGTTAAATTGTTTTTTTTTTTGCATGTTTAACCTACATTTTAAAGAAAAGTATGCGGTTTTATATGTATACGTTTATTATTATTTGAGTTTGTGTAATTTTGTTGAAATAGGCATTCTATTTTGTTTCATAACTTTCATTTCACCATTTGATGTTTTAAATAATTAAATTGAATTAAATTAAAATCATTAATGATATGTTTTTTTTATATATTTTAACTAGTTTTTACAGTATACTCTATACTAAAATGTCAATCTTTAAGATTTGTGGGGTTAATGCTTAAAAATAAATTCGAAGACAAATTTAAATAGTTAAAAGTTTCAGTATTATAAGATATAGAGACTACCTCATTACCTTATATGATTATTATTTACTAATAAAGAAACTACAGTGCACATGGGCTCAAAGTGTGACTATAAAGCGACTGGTTGTGAATTCGATCCCCACTCGAGGAAATGAAATACGTAATTCTATACGCAATGCCTCCAGAATTCAGCGAGTGGAGAACAGTGTCTTATCACTAGGTTCTCTCTGCCTATATTAATAGTATAATACCTTGCAAGTATTAACTGTTGATTTATAATCTTACTTTTCATAATGACTGCACTTCTAAGAAGACTGACTGGACGGTGCTGCCGGAGCACATTGCGTAATAGAAGTTAATGATGCTCTAAGTTTTGTAGTATGAAGATGCTTATAATATATTTAAGTTTTAAATTATTTACATATATGAATAGTAAAAGATTTTGGTGGTTTTATTTTTAATATACTAATTTTAATATAGTAAACTTTTCTAGCGTGTAAATCATAATTATTTAAAATTATTTTTTCTATTACATCTAAATAGATTTCACATAATATGAAATGTCGCTACTCTATCGTATAATTACGTTTTTAATATTCAGGAAATTAAATATTGCTACTATTTAAAATATTGTAGGTACATATATCAGTTTCACGCTGTATCCCTCATGTAGCAGGGTTAACCAGAGGGAGCCTATTGTCAAGACACTCCGCTCTCCACATTCCGTCGAGTTCTGGAGTCATTGCGTGGTAAGACTGTTAAGTGGCGGATCTCAACGCCGCGCGTTACAGTCATACGCTTGTGCCCGTGAGCAAGATTCAATTATTAATTATTTTTAAAATAATACGTACCACATATTAATTATATACATAACATTTCATAGTCACGCAAAATCAATAATGCACACTTGAACAAATATTATAATTTTTAGGATTAGTTATATAAATTTAAACAATTATTTCTTTTGTTTTTATTATAATAAATTCTTTCTACATTTTTCGTATATTATGAGGACGTCTAATAATTTTATTGAAAATAAGAAGTGCCATGCTTCTTTTTTCGGACGTCAAATAATAATTTAGCACCAGTTCACTGGTTTCAACACTAGGTTCAATCTCCACTCGAGAGATATTACTTATTAATATTTTCATCAACGCAAAAGCTCGGCGTTGAGTTCCGCCATTCAACATGCAATGCCTTCAAAAAATCTAATTCAGTTCAGTTCTTTAATTATGGCGTTTCGAAACCGATTGATTTATTTTGACTGGATAATTTCTAACAATAAATTTGGCATTTTTAAATGTTATCTGAATAATGTCAATTTAAGTACAATTGTTTGTTTAGTAAAACTTACCTTGATATTGACACGCTCACTGCTTTTATAGTAAGACTTAATATTATTGGCAAAAATAAACAAAAACAATATTACTAAGTAAATAAAAAAAGCAATGAGTAATATAACGACGCTATAGTAGAGCAGAAGAAATAACTAAATTTTTCTGTTGTCCAGATTTGACATGTTTTTCCTTAATATTTTTTTCTTAAAATGGGTTCAAATCCCCCTAGGTACAATTTATTTTGCTTCTTCTAAAATCAGCTTCACGCTGTATCCCGCTCACAGCAGGGCAGGCAGAGGGAACTAGTGTTAAGACACTCCGTTCCCCACTTTTTATCGAATTCTGGCGGCATTACGTGTTGAGTAGCAGAGCGAATAAATGGAAATATAAATAGAAATGGAAATATAACTTTTTCTAAAAAAGTATTTTATAAGGTAAGCTCTACAACTTTTATAGCATTAGAAGCCATAAGATTTTCATTTTCACAGCCATTTTCTATATAAATGTGCTATAGCGTAAGCATAACAGCCTCTTGAGGCCTACTTTCGAACAATTAGGTATGTGGGTGCACGTGGAGAAATCAAACAATATACAATGCTTATATAATTATAGACAATGCTGATTTATATGCGCATCTTTAGAAAGTCGGACATATTGTGGATTTATGTATCTATATATTACTGTTCAATCTATGTTAAATTTTATTTATTTCCCTACATGCTCTAGTTTTAGAGAAAAGTCGATAGATCGAGGCCAGTCGTGGTGCAGGGGCACAAGCGACCGCAATAGGTTGTGAGTTCGATTTCTACTTAAGGAAATAAATAAAATCTAAATATTGTTTCTAGTCTGGACGCAATGCCTTCCGAATTCAAATGAAAATGTGGATTTAATGTCTTAACAATAGGCTCGCTGTACTTATGTATGCCTAAGTCTATATATAATTTAGTAGTAAAAAAAAATAGTAATATTAAGTTAATATCGACTATTTAATTATAAAAAAACCTATTTGTAATATATTTCAATTTTGCTGTAATTAAACATTCGCAATGAACGGATCTCGTTATTCTATAATAATATTAATTACTCTCATTTTAGATACGAAAGGATACGTCATATATTTTATACACATAATTTTATTGCTGTAACTGGGCTTCGAACCCACAAAATCCGGCGGCAGGTTCTTTGACCGCACGACCTGAACGTGGAAATCTCAATTTCAATTCACATTATAGTTTTACTTAATTTTGGTTTACATCGAGGCCATAGCAATTTCTTTGCATAGTGATAAAAATTTTTAGTATGCCAATTAAAGATTTCCACATTTGGCTATTTTGTTTTTTTTTTGTTCCTAGTTGTAGAACTATTGTATTTTAGATGCAAACGATAAGTTCAGTATTACATTCAAATTTATAAATCATCATCATCATCATCATCATCAGCCATCTTTTGTCCACCGCTGGACATAGGCCTTCTCCAATTCTCACCACGATCCTCAGCTCTTCGGACCCATCCGCTTCCCACCAACCTCCTTATGTCGTCGGCCCACCCGGCAGGGGGCAAGGGGCGGGGCATATCTGTCGTAGAGCCGACGGCCGCTGGGGCAGACGTGTCTTAGACTGGAGACCCCGTACAAATTTCTAAATAATTAGAAATAATTATTTCGTGAAATATGAAATGTATATATTATATTTCACTGAGCTAAGTCAGCGACATTGTGAAAAAAACGCGATTTTATTACGACTCCATGATCTTTTTGCTTTTATGTTTTAAAATTGTTATCTTAAGCTTTACATGTTTTTAAAACTTTTTGATTCTTTACAAAAAATATATATTACATACGTTGTTAAACTTAATATTATTATATTAAGACACCTCAATGATTTAATATTTATATGAATTATTTTTGTTTTGTATTATATACTTTACGTGATGATTATTCATAGTTTAATATAAAACTCGTTGGCTAAAGTGACAACTATCACGTTCTTTCCTAGAATGTGTATTTTTGTTTCTCCGATGTAGTAAGCCAGTGTGTCACGAACACAACGAAACGAGACGGAGAGTGGAGAAATAAGTACCTTTATATAGAAAAAAACTTCTTAACGTTTCATAGATTGATTGTGTGTGTGTGTCATAGATTATCCACTTTGTAGGAAGAGGAGATGAGAACAGTACCTAAGATTTGTTACCCCAGTGGCTTAAGGCCTGCCTTCAAAATGTATATTGACTATATTATTGTTTATATCCAAATACTATTTATATATTTACATTATTTTTAAGTTGATACCTAAGTGAAGAAATAAAAATAATTAATAGATAATAATTTATTTCCTCGAGTGGGGATCGAACCCACTACTTGCGACTGCCTTGTGCTAAACAAATATAAGGAACGTTCCTACTAAATAGTATCAAACCATATATTTAAAATACAACATTATTATTAAACAGGCCTATTATTAATAGCAAGGAAAACTTGTAAAACGATTTTCTTTCCAATGACGAAGCACTATTTATACTGTCAATCAGGCAGTTTACACAAGACATTTTATCGTAGTACAGTACAGTCAACGTGTATTGGCCACTATCAAGTTAGGATTTATAAAGGTTTGCGCAATGTTATCTCGGGAACAAAATAATCAAAAGTTAAAAAAAAACTAAAATCAAATCTGCGCAGATTTGAACCAGATACTAGGTAGCTTGAGAGGGGTCACAACTTGTTGACCGTAGTATACCAGTACATCATTTAAGAATGCACTTTCTCTGTGCATCTGGATGGAACATACTGGGCTGTGAATAACATTAAAATAACATTAGATACAGCGTGTTGTTACATAGTAAGTATCGATGTAACTCTATGAAATTTACTTTTTTGCTTTGTATTTATAAGTAAAGTAAGTATATTAGAGTCGTTGAACTCTAGAAGGGTGTTTATAATTAGATCTTATAATGTTTTCTTGTAAACATCTAAGAGATATATTTAATTGATTAGGTATATTCATTATCTATATATATAAAATCGAAAGGTCACTCACTCACTCATCACGAAATCTCAGAAACTACAAGTGCTAGGAATCTCAAATTGTGCATAGGAGTTACTTATAGGACGTAGGTGCTCGCTAAGACGGGAACTTGTAATATTCTACTTATAAGGGGCTGTTTTTGGGGTTGAAAGTTTGTATGAAACTTCGTTACTAGAAATGCTAGCCTGCTAGGAGTCACTCAAATTTTGTTTTTCTCAAATTTTGCATGGACGTCACTCATAGGACGTAGGTACCCATGGAGACAGAAATTAATAATAACGTAGATCACGCAAGCAAAGCCGCGGGCGGGCCGCTAGTAATATGTATGAAATATGACAGTAATAGAGACCGTCATGTGGCGTAACTCGACGGTTATGGGTTCGATTCCTTCTCAGGAAATGAAGCTGCTAATTAACACACAATACCTCGTAAAATTCGGCGGAAAGTGTTACCCACTTGTATAGGAGTGTTTTAACACTAGGTTCTCTCTGCTTACCCTGACATGTGCGGGATATTGCATGAAAAGAAGAAGTCATTTAATACACTTTTGCGACCGTTTATAGAAGCCGAAGAAATTAGGAAATACCTATAAATATCTAAGATTCATTTTGGTCCTTACCGAATAGCAAAATCTAACTAGCTAACTAGCGTGAAGCTGATTTTTTTAAAAATAATCTACGAGTATATAAACTTAATATAAGTGTTTCTTCGGTTTGCTTATTAAGATTCTGTCATTTAAAATACATAAGTTATCTCTATTTTTCTATCAAAATGCAAAATTGTAAAAGAAACATCCGTGCTACGTTATCGACTGCGTAATAGTGTTGGTAAATATTGAAGGAATAGAAATCATGTGTAGAAAAATTTCTTACTTTGCCAATATAAAAAGTTGGCACGCGACGTGTGTTGCCACTAAATCAATGTTCAACGTTATTTTGCAACATTTTCGTTAACGTCAATAACTGTGTTTTGGTTAAATATTGGTTACTGTAAATAGGTTATCCACCAGTTTTTGTTAAAGACATGTTTCTTTAAATTCCTCAAAAAATATTAAAGCAAATTTCAAAACGGTACGTTAAATAAAAGTTTAAGATTATAAGATAACATGTGACAAATAACCATAAATATAATTGTAAATGCGATAGACAGATTCTCAATGAAATATTTAATAATTTCATTTCCTCGCTCTAGCAACGAGGAAAAGCGCGGCGCTGACATCCGTCACTCAACACGCGATGTCTCTTGAGACAAATTCTTTAATTTGTCGAAAAGTATGGAACGAGCGTTATAAATGGGAACGGAGTGTCCTAACACTTAGGTTCCCAGTTCCCCACCCTGCTGTATACAAAATTTTATAAGAATCCCAACTATTAGATTAACTTTTTCTAACTCTTATCGTAAGTTTAATGGCATAACTGTAAAGGTTAGCAAAAACTTCTATATGATAAAAGGTAAGTGTGTAACCGTTGCACCTACCTACAGTGAAATAAATGTTATAACGGATTACTTTGTAAGTAACCAGTTACCGTTGTATATACATTTTTTTTCTGTGAAAGTAACTTGTAAAAGTGAAATTATATCGTTGAAAACTGTCCTCGTATTTGGTTACCTGTCGACGTTCTACTGTTGAACGACGACGTAAGAAATGGTTTATAAGTTTCCTTTACTTATAGAACAAAAAATTGGGGGGAGTCGTGAAAAACTGAACATAGTAATTTATTCCTCCGAGTGGGAATTGAACACACAACCGTCGTATATACATTCATACGCGCCACTGCGCCACGAACGTCTCAAAATATATAGTGTTAGCGTACTCGTGTAAAAATTGGGTAGATTTAGGTGAAAAAGACAATAAGAGCAGTGGGATTGTATCACACGGGCACAGTTGCTTATAGGCGGAAGCTCTGGTTGGAAAGTATCTAGTGTATTTAGTAGTGTTATTCTTGAGTGATACATGTCACTTATTGTAATTAATTACATGGAACCTCTATCCGAGTACGTTATAAACATATGGACGGAAGGTGTTTTTATCATATTTACTTTAAAACGCTAACCGCTTCCGATTTCTAACAATAGTAATAGTAATTTATCGTTTGCAGTAATATCCTACAAAAACAGTTAAAAATTTAACATTTCATTAAGATTAAAGATTAAAAGTGCTTAATAAAAAATACTCTACGTACGACACGTTTAGAACGAGGCGCGCCGATATGGGCACGCACACACCCAAGCCATCCTTGGTCTTGCTCTTGACACGCGGTCACTTGCCACGCATAATAATAGATTTAAATGATTCATACAACTATAACTTTACTATGTACTCTGGTGAGTTGAACGCGAGATATGCCTTAGAGCGCTCGTATCCGAAAATAACAGGTTAAATCGATGGCTTATGAAAAACCAAATACTGTGAGAATGAAATATAGTATGTGACTTGTTGGATGATGTGTGTGTTCGTTTGAGATTCAATGCCCAGGCGTACAAGGCAGTGCAGATTGGGTAAGCCGCTTATTTGGTCTTATTATTGTCAATCTAAAATGGTTTTCGTTCGTTATATTCTATCTGTACTAAAAGCATGGTAAAATTAAGATTCAAAATTGTACTGTGATTTTTCTACGTTGTTTCAAAAAATATTAAGAATTACGCTAGCTTTTATAAACCTTGCTTAGAATAATAAGCAAAATGTTAAATTCCAACACAAACATTTCAAATTTGTCACAGACTATATACAAAAAGTAATAATTACTTTTTTATCTGTATTATCAAGCGATACAGATTACAAAAAGCGAACTGTCAGATAAAAAATAAAGGTTATTCTGTTGAAGGCAGTCGCACTGTCGTTTTATCAGATCTGAGTCGAGCTGCAGGTCTGCATTCCTCGGATGCCAGGCTGTCACGGATTTGTTATTGCTATAGGGAAACCGGTTTGGTGTCCTTATAGTGTGTTAGACCGTCGACGTAAAAGTCAGTTGTGGATGTCCGGTGACGTAATACAAAAAATATGAATGAATTCTTTTATTGTTTATTGTAATTCTTGTAGTATACTATAATCTATATATATAAAAGGACTTGTCCTCACTGACTGAGGTAAGACGCACGCACCGCCGTAATTGCTAATAGTAGACGTCGTAGAATAGTAAACGTGAAATTTGGACAGATGTTTACTTTCGTATTCTGGACATACACTAAGAAGGGATTTTGAAACGTTTTAACCCTAAATGGGTGAAATAGGGGTTGAAAGTTTGTATGGAAAAAAAAATAAATCGGCACCGATTTTTATAAAATTTTAAATTCAGATACTTAAAAATATGTCATATATATATATACATATATAGATTATATTACTTTATTTGTGCAAGACCAATATAAAAAGAAAACAATGATTTACTTCCTTTTTCACTTATTTCAAAGGTCATGCTTTTCCTTATGATGCTAGAAATAGTAATTGTTTTTTTTATTGTTCTATAATTGTTTCTGGAGTCAAATTTTATTTTTTTGTTTATGCTATTTCTTGCACACAGTAGGGCACTCAGAGGGAACCTAGTGTTAAGACACTCCGTTCCCCATTTTCTGAAGAGATTGCGTATCGAGTGGCGGAACTCAACACCGCATTTTGCCTCGACACCAGAAATAGAAAAAAAAAATTAAATATTTCCCTATATGTAATTTCTCGAGTGGGAATCCAAGCTACAGCCTGACACGCTTGTGCCCCGGCGCCAAGACTTATTTTTATTGTTTTATAATTAGTCCTCAAGCCAATTTGTAATAATGACATACAAATATATACAGAAATACGTAAATATAAAATCAGAATATCTGTGTGATGTTGTTGAACTGTCCAAGGCGTGATGCATAATAAATAATTCAAGTAGCGCGGTTTCTCAACGGATTCCTGAACGCAGCTGCCACTGTCATCACACTCGCAGTCAACCTTCATTGGTTATGTTTAAATTAGAGTTTTAGTAGTATTTTAATACATATTCCTCGACCCAATACTGAGAGAATATTTTTCGCCTGTTAACAGTCTGTCTGTTTCCTGTCATTGACTTCACTCAACAGGTGATACCTGCAGAATTATCATAGATATCATTGTTAGAAATGGATCAAATTAAAATGAGACCACACGGAAAGCCCTAGCTTTCAAATAAAAAATTATTATCAAAACCGGCTCACGAAGTCAAAAGTTTTGAGGAGTTTGAAATATATATATAAGTAACTAAATGTACTAAAAGACAATTATCCCTTCAACTTAATTACTATTTTAATAAATAATTCCATTGTCTTTAGTTTCATGAAAAATGATAAAAAATCAGTAGTTTTCAATGATTTTATTAAGTAGTCAGTCACGGAACCTTCAAATACTTCCGCAAATAATACCTAATTCCTAACAGTAAATAATCGCGGAAGCGTGATTGACGTGACAATAAACACTATAGTTCATTAAGTAGTACTTATATGAATAATTATTTCATTATTTTATCATGTTTTACAGCAGTTTAAAAAGTCAAAAAGTTTGTTTATATTCAAACTCGATGTTATATTTTTTTAAGTATTTAATTTAACTAAAATGGTTAATTTTTCCACGAGGTTCTTTTACTCAATGACTCTAGCACTCCTGTAATTTATTTGCAGTCATGTATTATGACTATTCAATTTTAAATTATTTCATAAATATAAGATATTTTTAAAAACAACTTTTGCTTAAAGCTACTCGCGTTATGCCGTATAGCAAACTATGCAGTAGGAATTAATAAGACACTTAGTTCACCACATATGACTCAGTTTTTGTTGTGTTGCGTGTTGAGTGGCGGAACTCAACGCCTGGTCTGCCGGAATTTGAACATAGATAAAAGAGAAGGAATTTCAAATAACTAGTTGTAATTTTACTGAAATATGCATAAATTTTACTAATTTATTTCCTTATTTCCTCTACCATATTATTAAAAAGGACGAAATTTTTATATATACCTTTCATCTATACTTATAATTTTGTATTTTGTTTTTAACATTATTAATATCATCTACAGGGTAGACCGAGGCGAATCGGATCATTTTTTCGTTAAGAATATGAAAATCATACTAAACCACGCTATATGAAACTTTTATTGGATAGTATATAGTAATCATTAATCTACCTGAACTCAACGCCGCACTAAACTGACAATATTTCCATAAGTACTCATATAGTTCAAGCGGGCGAAGCCGCCCAGGTCCGCTAGTCTACAATAAACTAGTTCTAGTGGAATCTTAAATTGTTTTGACGTAATCTATTATCTATATCTATCGTCGACTTCGATTCGATTGATTGAAGGTCGCTACAATTTATACAAACTCCCTCGTGATCGAAGAACTGTATAAATAATCGACTACAGCCATACATCATAGTAAATCTAAATAAACTATATCGTGGCTAACATGTTCTGGAAAGCATGTTAGGATTTACACATTACCTATATGTTAGAAATAAATAATATACGCTTCATTTGACTAACTATACAAACAGTTTTACTTGCAAATAAGTCCAAGATTTTTTTCTCGGTGTATCCCGCACCTATTATGATAGATGGGCAAATGTAAATTATTCATTGCCCCGAGTTGGATTCGAATCGATAACCGTCGTGTTTGCAGTCGCTAGGCTGCTGCGCTACGACGGCATTTTTTAATTTTGAAGCGTGCATAACGTATCTAATGTAATTTACTTATCATAATAATATTTATTTAAATATTATTTATTTTATGCACTGTAAACGTAAGTTACAATTTTCAGAAATATTATTTTTTCAAAACTATTTATTTACGTTTACATTACCACTTTTTACTTTGGTATCGAGGCGTTGGGTTCCGTCACTCAACACGCAAACGTCATAACACTAGGTTTCCTTTGCCAACCCTGCAGGGTGCGGGATACAGCGTGAACTTGATAAAAAAAGATGAAACTGTTTTAAGCTAACATTGTATTTTTTATTCTACTTTAAAATTTGACAATGATATTATTTTTACGTAATAATTATTTCTCACGTGTGTAACCATTTTTAAAAAGTAAAAGTATGAATAGGCTAATAGGTAAGTTGAATATAAATAAAAAACAAAAATTATAGCATGAATATTTTTATATCAAGTGAAATTAATTAGGCCCACACACCACACAGCAGAGCTTAGTGTTAAGATATTCCCACTTTCCACCGAATTTTTCGAGGCATTCCGTGTTGAGCAGCGCAACTTAACGCCGGACTTTTGATTTGATGCCAGAGCGAAGAATTGAAAATATTAGGAACTTAATAAATAATAATTCATTCCCTCGAGTGGGGATCGAACCACACCGTCGCGTTACAGTCACACTCTCATGCCCCTGCCCCCATGTATATATATATATATATATATATATATATATATATATATATATATATTGTATAGTATTATAATGTTTAGGACCAATGTCCGAGGGGTCAGGTTTCATATAACCGCAAACACGAGGAAGTGTAGTCAAGTGCTATGGCTGAGATGTACAACACGCTTTTTGATCTTGAAATTAGAATCTTAGATCATTTAAGTATAGTTAATATAAGTTTCTAAACATTTTATATTCTAAATTGTATGTAAAATATGTATGTAAATAACTATTATGTTTCTTATTGTAACACGTAATTAACTGAATTGAGATTAATAGATAATTAAAAGGCTCCACTCTACACGCAAAGCCTCGCAAAATTCGACGGAAAGTGGTAACAATGTGTCTTAATGAGAACAGAGTGTCTAAGCACTAGGTTCCCAAGTTTCCTCTGAAGCTATAAAACAAAAATATTAAAGAAAATACAATAATTATTATTTTTAAAACTTAGCTTAACTATAGTTACTATAAATGACAAGAAATATAAAAAGAAAAAAAAAACACTTTCCACAAAAATAATACTAGTGTTACTCATATTAATTTTACAAGTAACAAAAAATACTTATCATATACTTACCAGTTACTTGTAAAAAATGTTCCTTACCTCTCACCAGTAGAGAGCGTTACCGTCACCGCAGACCGTAAGCCCGCGAGCCGTGACCGCGTAGCGGACTGCGTTAATACTTAACTGTTTGAAATTTGTGGTATTTAGTGTTTATTTTTTATTATAGTTAATACTGTAGCTTAGTGATAAATTATTGGGTATTTTTATATAGATATTACTCTAAATCTCAGTTGAGACACTATGTTCTACACGTATCATTATTATGTTAAAAACACTCCTTTCCTCACGCACTACCTAATATTGGTACATTGCGTGTTGAGTAGCGGAACTCAACGCTGCGGATTCTCGTCTAACCAGTTACTAGCGCGAGCAAATGAAAATAATTCATTTCCCCGAGTGGGAATCAAAACCGCATCCATCCCGTTTTCAATACGTCAATGTTCGATATGTAATTAATTACAGTTATGACAATAACAACGTTCACCATTTGCACTTAACCTTGAAATTTCATTGTAAGCTGTTTCGCATAAAATCTGCATACCAAACGTATTTCTTCATTTTAACATATATAGACCAGTCGTGGCACGCAGGAGCACCAGCGACTGCTAACGCGACAGGATGTGGATTCTATTCCCGCTCGAGAAAACTAAATATCTAATGTTTTATTTCCATATTTTGGTAACAAGGCGTGGTTATCGCGTTAAGTTCCAACTAAAGTTCGTCGGGAAACGGAAGTTTTAATAATATAATATTAAAGAACGCAAGTCTTAATGAGAACGGACTGCCTCAACTTTAGGTTCCCATCTGCCTACCCCGCTATATGCGGGATACAGCGTGAATCTAAAAAAAAACAATAATTTCACACAACCTTAAATAAATTTAACCAACATTTACTAATTCATAAAATTATATATTTCGGTCACTGAATGTATGCAATAGTGATAATTACCGGGCATTATAAATTGCCTTCGAGAATGTAGTTTTTGACACGGTGTTTAGTTCAGCATTTAATTCGACAACTACAGTTTAATTACTTATTGGGCAAGGGAATTTATTACTTCATTTGTTTTACTTTCATTTAACGGTAGCAAAGTTTGTACTTGTATTTCGTGTAGGGGAGAGCGGGGCTAAAAGTTACCGAGTTAAGTTGTTCCGATTGAAATAATTTAGCGGGGAAAAGTGATAGGAATATTTAGTAAACATATAGTGAAATGCAATGTGATAGCGCACCCATGGCCAGCATATTGAACAATCCAGTGGCACCCGAAACCAGTGGAATAGCACACGGGTGTCGTGGGTGCACGAATGTAAATATTTTCGCATTNCATTTGTTTTACTTTCATTTAAGTGTAGTACTAAAGTTTGTACTTGTATTTCGTGTAGGGGAGAGCGGGGCTAAAAGTTACCGAGGTAAGTTGTTACGATTTAAATAATTTCGCGGGGAAAAGTGATAGGAATATTTAGTAAACATATAGTGAAATGCAATGTGATAGCGCACCCATGGCCAGCATATTGAACAATCCAGTGGCACCCGAAACCAGTGGAATAGCACACGGGTGTCGTGGGTGCACGAATGTAAATATTTTCGCATTTGATATTTTTGGTATATCTCACAAATTTTAACGATTAGCCTCGAAGATTTCAGTATTTTTTTTACGTATATTATATACTGTTTCGGAACACTATTTGCAAATTATTTATGTTTTCTAATTTAATTTATATATATTTTTTCAACACGTGTTTTTGGGGCTAGATGTTTCCTTTTTTTGGGGCACGTTGTGACCTCAGAACAACTTTCGCCAATTCATTTGTACCAATAATGGGATGTAAATATTGATAACTTTTTATTAGTAACATACGGACTTATGCACGAAAATCAACTCGAGGTTATGTGTCATATGAGTTGATGCAAAAAGCAGCGTATGTAGTTTTCAGATTGCAGGAAAAAGATAAAAACTGTTACCAAAGAATTACATACATATTGAGCGCGAAAAGCTGACGCTATAATTTTTTTTGTTTATTATTTTGGTTTAACAAAATCAAAATACGTTTTTTTTATGTAAAATTATCTTTTACTTTTTAGTTCGTTGTTTTTCGGTTCGGTTTTTTTTTTGTTACAAAATTAATTCTTTTTACGATTTTAAGTGATGAGTAACCTTAAAAGGCCACTTCTTAAACGAGTGTTGGTTATGGAGGTAGTGGTTGTTAACGAGTGGCATTGGTTGTCCTATGTAGAACTTCACACAATTAGGTATTATTTTTGTGGAAACTAACATTTTGGTATATTGACAAGAAAATATACAAAAAATATTCGGGCGAATTGGGAACCTCTCCCTTTTTTGAAGTCAGTTGAAAATGAAAACATCATCTTTTTTTTGAGGTTGGTTGAAAAGAAATGCAAACGTTGGGGAATCTTACTTCTGACAAGAATTTTAACAAAGTTTTTCCTTGTAACTATTCCAGTATAAATAAAATTTACCAAAATAAAAACACATTTCTCAATTTCGGCCGGGGATCTTATAATCGGAACCTAACCAAACTTTTATCAAACTATACTTGAACTGTATCCTTTTAAATAAAAAAAGAATCATTGGAATCAGCTGGCGTGATATTGAGTTATTCGGCCATTTGTCATTCACATACCAATACAAATTTAATACTTATGTGATTTTGTCATAGATACAATTGTTAAAAATGGACCAAAAAAAATATTTGGTTCCTACATGAGAAGCACTACCTTTCAAATAAAAAAAATCATCCAAATTGGTTCACCTAATCAAAAGTTATCATAATATACATAAAAAGAAAACTGTCGAATTGATAATCTCCTTTTCTTACAGATGTCGGTTAAAAAAGATTTCCTTTTGCGCCTCGTGATTATTACGATACTCTTGATTAATCCTTAAATAAACAGGCTTTGTTCGATTATTTATTGTTTTTTATTTTGCAGATAATAGCTTTAAAAAATATGGTAACAATCTACCTCGGTCTGTTAACAACTTGCCCCAACTCGGGGTAAGTTGTTACTTTCCGACTTCAGTCATAAAAAAAATCATAATAAAAAAATCTTACAAAGAATTCCCCAAATTACTGTTTTAATTGCAAGTCTAGATATGTAAGTTGAATTTGATCATATTGTATAAATACTGAAATCAAGTATTCGTAGCAATATTTGGGGTTTAAAAAAAATCGGAATTTTTGCCCCGCTCTCCCCTACGCAATCTTTATACGATGGGTTCGTGAGGAACAGTTAATTAGTGACGATACTTCTTGTATTATATTATTATAAGAGATGGCCACCCACACTTCATTTAACTAGACTTGGCCATATAAAAGTGTAAGGGAATTGAACCCACTACTAAACCTATATCAATCGTCAATATAGATACCATAAGAAATATCAAAAGTATATTCAGTGCAATATGTTGCAGAGACTTTGGCATAGGATCATTGAAACATAATTATACATAATTAAAAATCAAAAATCAGCTTCACGCTGTAACCCGCACGCAGCAGGGTACGCAGAGAGAAGATAGTGTTAAGGCACTCCGTTCCTCACTTTTTGCCGTGCAATAATATACAACTAAATATAAATTTTAAAAGCTTACCCAGTGGTTGTACATTTTTCTGTTTATTACTTATTTAAATTTTGCCGTCGCTTTACGATAAAGAACCTGTTTCACCCCATCGTACGATGGCGGTTCGATGAACCTGTGGTAAGCTTCTTTTGCGCGACATACGACTAATGTATGGAGTTATCATTTACAGGTTAATTATGTTTTTTTTATGGATTGGAAGCTTGTTTTTATATTATTATGATAAATGCTTGTAAGTGTTACTCTACTTGTACTAGTAAGGCAAATAACATCATGGTTTAAGGTTATAGAAGGTAAATATACCTAGCTTTGGCTAAGCTAAAAAGCTTTGAACAAATATATATTTTATTTAAAAGCAAATTTTGTTGTAACTAAAATTTCTGAGGTTGGCACCAGACTATTTAGGAGTGGGCACAGACCACCCGGCTCTCCCCTTTCCTACGTTCATGGGGATACAGCGTAAATTTAACAATATATACAATAAAACATACATATTAAAATATATAGAATAATAGCTTATTATTCAATCGACATCCATGTTACGTGATTCTTAACACACTAAACCAACCGCTGGACGACCGTTATATAGACTGTTTAGTGATGTTCTGAAACACGTCCGACCTGGGGTCAGATGAGCTGAGAATAATATTTACTTACCAGTACAACTATTGGACGCTCGTGATGCTATTTCAATGTTTTTGTAGTTTTTTTTAACTTCAACTGTAGTCCACACACAGAAGGGAACCTAGTGTGAAGACACTCCGTTTCTGTATTATGCAGTTATTATGCGCCACAGACTTTTGTTGTTCGTGCCTTTTTTATACTTAATTATAATGAGATATTCACATACCTAGCATATTGATATTTATTAAGCTTCTCGATGTACCCCACAGCCGAACATCATGAATATAACCAATCCAATAAAATAACCAATACAAGCCTATAAAATAGTTAATATGTATTATTATATTATCAATAAAAAATATTATAAAAATAAACAAAAATGCAGATTTTTATATTATGAAAATGTACCTTTTAATATCAAAATTATAATTAAAACATCACGCTGGCAATCAAGTCGATGTTATTGAACTCGTTTGGCGTGCGGCTAATAAGAGGATACGATTATTTATCTTATTTACCTTTTATTAAAGTCGTAATTACTATGAACATAACGTCATAATCATTTGTAGCGGTATGAATAATATATCAACATTACATAATTTAACGATTTAATAGAGAAAGTTTACTACGGAGTGCGATTGTGATAATAATATTTATATTAGACTTATTGTCGATTTAAAATAATGCCTATATATTTTTACTGGTAGTAAATATTATTCAAGAAATATTAATACTATTCTTCTCACTTTAAATTATAGCAAATTATCTATGGGGTACATTTTGCCATACATAGCACTACCACATGTATAATATTACGTCTGCAACGTATTATTATAACCAGAAATTGATATTAATTATAAATACAGAGCCATCTATCGCGCAATAGTAAGCAATATATTTTCTTTCTAGGTGACTATGGCAGCACTTACCTCGATACCATTGTCGAGGAAACAAGCGATGATTTACGATCAGAACGCTCATCAGCTGCTACTTGGTTATCTGATTCGGACGCTGACTCCGTCATTCATGTACGGGGGGTTGCAGGTAATATTTGTAATTAATTTTATTTGCTCATATATTGGTAGTGCCACCTAGCGGCAAGTAGGAGGACCATTTCTAAATAGCTTGCAAAGTGACATGGTTTTTAAATAAAATATAGATGGCGTTTACCATTTTAATTATTATAATTATTTATTCTCATATTATAACGTTTTTAAATACTATTATGTTTTTGTTAGAATATACTTTCTTTTTGTCAGTTTTAATTAAAATATAATATGACCGTATTTGTATTGATTTTAGTTTTTTGTTCTGTTGCAATCATCTTATTAATTTCCCGCTGGAACTTTTCCAAATGAATATAAATAAGTTACTTTCGGTGTCATTGTCACTGTCGGCGCCTGAAAGTCAGCAACGTGGTGGCGCTCTCGATGGTTTACAGTGAGTTTTATTGGTTAAAACAGGATCAGAGTGCGACAGCGAGTCGGAGCGCGAGTGGGCCTGCCCTGCCAAGCGGAGACGGAGAGAGCGCGGACACTCGCCCACCAGCCTCGGCTCTTTGTCGCGGTCGTCCAGCCTCGCGCAGTTCGAGTCGCTGGAGCGCTCCTGCGCGGCGCCTGTGTCCCCCAGCCTTTCCCCGGACTCCCTGGAGTCCCCACCGGCCTCGCCGCCCCCCGTGCGCCCCGCACCCCGGGCACACCTCTCCGCGGAGAACCTCAGCGAGGACAGCGGGTACAGCGAGCGCGCGCGCCGTCCGCCCCCGCCGCCACCCGCGCATCTCCGTCGTGTCCCTCCAGAAATAGCGCGCGCGCCCGCCGCCGCCGGCAGCGTGCCCTGCCTCGCCTCGCCCAGTGCCGTGCGCCGCCCGCCCCGCGCCGCGCGCGCCGCCTCACTGCCCGCCGACCTGGACCTGTGCGCCGAGACCAGCGACACCGTCGACACCAGCGCGCCACGCCACGCCGCCCACGGCGCCCACAGCGCCCGCTTTCGGCAGACCTTCGAAGTGTGTGACAGCTTAACTGTCAGCGTGGCAGACCTCACGGCCCTCGACTACCGCGGGGGGCCGCGGCGGCCGCGACTACCGCCACCGCCCCCACCGCGACCTGCACACCACCCGCCCCCGCCTCCCGCGCCTCCTGCGCACCCGCGACCGCCGCCCCCGCCGCGCGAGCCAAGCGCCGGTAGTGACTCGACCACCGAATCCGAACGGGCCTTCGCTCAAGAAATGGAGGCGACCGCGCTTCGTCTGGATGAAAGTGCGAAAAAAGCTCTTGCCGATACCGGAAACTACGATCGTGAAATCTCAGTGTTGACAGCACGGCGTCTGCGGGACTCATGGGGAGCCTGGGATGACGTACTAGATGAACTCCGCCGACGGATGGAGCCCTCGTCGGCGACGCCCTCGCCGCCGCGCTCGCCCTCGCCGGACCCCGTGCGCGAGCCCGCCTTCGCCTCCACACCGTTGAGGGCAGGAGACGCGCGCGTGCGCTCCACACCGGAGCTGCGCGCACGCGCCCCGCCGCCGCGTGACACACCCGAGGAGCTGCGTGCGTCGCTGCAGCTGGTGGCGCGCGCTGTTGACGCGGCACCGCCCGCGCGCTCCGTATCCACGGGCTCCAAGGGCGTCACGTTCTCGCCGGTGGTGGCGGAGGTGAGTTGGCGCGAGGCGAGTTCCTCAGAGCGCCGCACGAGCGAGAGCTCGAGTGCGAGCGTGGACGCGGAGGACGCGGAGGTAGAGGAAGTGGGGGCGGTGGCAGGAGGCGGGCCGGCGCGCGCGCACTCACTTGCCGCAGAGCGCGCCGCAGCTATGACCGAGACGGGCGCGCGCGCTCCGCGCAGCCGCATCGCAGGCTTCCTCTCGCGATTCGCCAACTTCAGGTTTTCGGGCAGGAAGGAGAAGAAGTGCCGAGGCGCAGGCGCGACGGGCGGGCGGGGGGCGGCGGGGCCCGGGCCGGCGGCGGGTGTCGGGCCGGCGGCCGCAGACGCGGGACAGCTCGCGCTGGCGGCGGCGGCGGAGGGCGGGCCGCAGTCCGTGCGCATCCCGCTGGCGGCGGCGGCGGGCGGGCCGCGGCCGGGCGCGGCGGGCGGCGTGGCGCACAAGCCGCCGCGCGCGCCCGCCCCTGCGCCCGGCGTGCTGGAGACGGACGTGGACACGCAGCGCACGGTGCTGCACGCGCGCTCGCTGCTGGCGCTGGCGCCACCGGACCAGCGCGCGCCACGCCCTCACAAGTCTATGGAGTTCCTGCTCGACAAGGAGAGCGCACAAACCGTACAGGTCAGTGTTACTTTATATCGTATTTCACGTATAAGACGGGCCGCAAAGGTCCGCCACAAATGCAATATATTTTGGCAAACATTTTAAACATTCGTCGCATAACGCCGCAATGTTTACAAACAGCGCGATCGATAGCGGCCGACGAACCCTACCGGCTACCAACAAAAGATATTTTTATAGTTTGCTATTCTCATACACTATACTCTGTTTACTATATTCAACTAAATTACTAGCTATCTAAATAGAATAGTAAATGCGAGTTGCGAAATCCAAAGGAATCGAAATCCAATTACAAGTCCTCGCACTCTGTATACGAGCACGTAGGTATATAGAACACGCAACATATAGTCGGTCTGCCTTCAGCCATATTACCTCACGTATTCCACCGACAATGCTCTATGCAAATAAGACCCACGCGGGTACACCCAGGTGGGTGCTCACAACGGTGTCGTCTGCAGTTACGAAGCAATATTCGCACGCGATCCATTTCCAGAGGGCGGAGGCGAGAGTGCGGGCTCTAGCCTCGGAATGGGCGTAACTGCAGTATAAAACCGTATGGTCACCTATCACCTTAACGATCGACCACGCTACCTATATGCTATCTATAACAATGTGACCTACATAAATATAAATATACCATCCATGGCCCTATTGGGCTTAACTGTTCCTGCTGTTGTCGACCACTTCAAATCCCGTACGAGGGTAGGACTTCCGAGATAAATTTAGAAAAAAAATACGATTCAATAGAGTCATTTGTCACTGCATATTCTATCACAGAGACGAAATATAGATACTCTCAGTTCATTATCTATTTACGAACTAATTATGCCCACCATATAGAGCTTGTGGGCACCGGATATTCCTTTCTAATAACTAAGCTGAGCTGACAGTGATTTATAAGCTTCCTAAGTCCTGAGAAAATAAGATGAAGTCATTGTGTTACTTAACATCGACTAATTCTGGGAACAAATATATCTTAAAATACAGCAAGATTACAAAAGTCGATTACTTTTGTCATTTAATCTGATAATTTATAATTTGAAATGCTTTAAAACCGTAAAATTAGCAGGTAACAACCGCCGCCATTGTTCTCACGTCATTGCATACAATGCGAGACCTTTGATTTTTAGTTCGAATCAGAATGAACATAGTTTAACAAAATTACTTATTCATTCATTATGTATTTACATAACTTCGTCATTGATATATTTGTTCTTCACAAATATAAAAAACAATTAAAATACGCTAAAAGATCTCAGCGAGTATCTCAGAGAAAGTATCTCAATATGCCAAAATGTGAAGGTTTTCTTTGGGCTGTCCACACCGAAGAGATAAATAAAAATAATCTCCCGAGTGGGCTTCGAACCAACACTCCGATGCAGTAAAATTAACACAACTGTATCTCATATTAAAATATTTAAGTAAATGGCTCCTTTTGTGAATTGCTCATTTCGTAGGAATCCAAAAATCTTATCTATTTTCTGCATTGTTTTACTTAAAGCTTACTTTACTTAGTAAGAGTACAATAAAATACTTTAAAAGGTCCTGTCCTATTTTTTTACGAAAGCTCTTTTACTTTTCTCACAGTACGTCATAATTTAGTATAATTAAGTAAGTTTAGAAATTTTATTACTCTTATTATATTTGTCTACCTACATATTAGGTGCGAAAAGATAAGAATCGCTTTTAAATTCATTCAGTATCGTTAATAGATTTAATAGTAATATAAATCCCCAGTATCATTAAGAAAAGTGTCTCGGGTTCCATTTAACACACCCCTCTATAGGCTATAAAATAAAAAATAAAAATAAAATAAAATAAAAATCTTCTATTTTCAAGCAACAAACGTAAAACAACGTATTAATATATTACTTTAAATTTACAAAACGCGGTAGATATGCAAAATTTTAAAGAAAACAAAAAAAAACTTGATAAGCCAAGGTAAAAATAAAAAACAATATTTTTCTTTTGAAAATAATAATTATTTTTTAACCTATGACCATTATATGAATATGTTATTTGTCCTTCAGAAAGTAAGAACAATGTTAAAAACCTAAAACTCAAATAAAAACGTACATAATAACATAATGAGTCGCACATTTTTAAAATGAACAAACAAAAGTTTCCCATACATATTAAACTTAGTGATTTGACGTGACAAAAAAGTCATTTTAGAAAATGTATTATTATAATTAAACTTTTTAGCAATTATAAATAAAATCTTTAGTGTTGCAAACCAACAGAAAATTCACAATTTTTTTATTATATATTTTACATCCTAAACTCCACGCAAACAAAGTTGACTAATAACAATATATTTTTTAAGAAACACCAAAATTTTAACGTAGCAGGACTTGAACCTGCGCCTCTTGGGTGGTTTGCATGACAAAATATATCTTTCTTAAGTATATATAGTATAACACTTCAAAAGTGTAAAAAATATATAAAAACAAAAAACCTATAAAAAAATATACAAAAAAGCTTTTAAAAAATATATAAAATATTTTATTTATCGCGTTATAATATCGTTATGACATTTAAAAATATTGTGACATATAATACACCCAAGTCAAATGATGTCATAGAATGTCATATGAATAATAATTCTATTATTACCATTCTACACCTCGAAGTGCGCTGTAGTGCGCATGTACTACATACAGATAAGGTATTTTAACCAACATTTTATGTATGTAACATACAAACAATACATCGTACATTGATGACAAATACAAAACTTATTGACATCATATTTTAATTTAATTTTATAACATTTATTTCTTTATTTATAAACGTTAATAGTAAATTCTTCAGCTTTACGCTGTATCCCTGTATAGCGGAGTAGGCAGAGGCAACCTAGAGTTATGACACTCTGTTCCCTACATTCCGCCAGATGAGTTATTGTATATTGAGCGGTGAAACTCTCCGCCGCCTATAACATAAATTCCACTATAATTTTGTATTGAATGTTAGACAGAGCAGGCAAAACGTTATTAAATTTTTGAAATCATTTACTTTTAGAAGTAAACTGTCTCCGATGTTGTAATTATACTTACAAGTAAATAATCACGTACAGTTAGTTACATTCTTCATATTTTCGTGATGATAGCTTCAATATTATATCGTTATATACCTACTTTAGGAAAAAACATAATTTTGTTATATTTTATTAGCATTGTAAGTCTAAGTAACTACTGTCTTTATCACAAACCAAAACCCAGTACAAAAGTCTCAAAAAATTATATTTACTTTTTAAGGACATTTGTGAAATTGAAAATGAAATATCATTCGAGAGTAATTTAACAGGCACAAAGTCCCATGGACGTCAAAAGAAAAACAACGACAGACGATATAGGGGCCTATATTATCAATTTCCTCTTATTAAACTGATGCTTAATCGACGTTGTCCAGTTCACTGCGGGCGCTTCTCCGCATGATAAATTAACCATGGGTATAGTACGGTCAACAAGTTGTGGCCTCTGAACTAATGCACATTGTACACTGGGAGAGAAAAGATACTAGGGGCGCGAATCGGACCTCAATTTTGAGTCGCTGCGCTTGCAAAATCTCGGTAGTGTTCACATGTTGAGCGAAGCGAGAAATTAACTTTTGAATTTTTTGATAATTTTTTCGCCTAAAATCATCTATGTGTTCATATTTTCATCTCAATCGATCAAACCGTTTGGGAACCTATTGGTAACAAAGAGCGTTCCGCTCGTTCGCTTCGCTCAACAAAAGAAAGAAAGATCCTAATGGACTGCCACGACTTCTCGGCCGTATTATACTCTATAATGGAAACCTCAAACATTATCTCTATATACTTTCACTTTCAATATAATCTCTCTATATCTTTTTAGGAGTATATCCGACGTGAGCCAAATGTAAATTAATTTTGATTGGTGAAGCTATAAATCATCGGGTACCCTTATATGTTTTTGCGAAAGTTGATGCTATTTTCATTTGTTATGATTTTTTTTAATTAGCTACAAGCTGTAGCCCGCACGTAGCAGGGTAGACAGAGGGATCCCGAGAACGAAGCGTAAGACACCCATAATGCCGACTGTTCTATGTTTAATTCTCCACTTTCTAAAAAAATAATCAATAATTTATCTGAATGGGAATCGAATCCACAATCGCGACGTTTATCCACATACTGTGCCACTGGGTCAAAACGGAATATTTATGAAATCGAAATTATTATTTTTCGGCATTTGCTATTCAATGATCTTTATTTAATGATTTCCTTATTTTACATCTAATTTAAAGGAAGTATGTTGCAATCCATACACTTTTAAACGAATCAGAAGGATGCAAATGCTGAAAAGGATGCAAGTAAAGACATCCGCGGTTTATCTCCTCTCAGAATAGCTTTCCTGAATACCACCGACGCTCGAAGGTGATGTGGAAATTCCCCTAATCTACGTTGATTGCTTCTAACTGCACAATATCTGTTATTACAGACGTCGTTTGTAAATGAATTTTTTAAAAAATATTTATAGTAAGATTTTGTTTACTTAGAGATTTTAAAATTTTAATAAGGTCAGTAGATGATGATTATAACATTTAATAAAACAAAAACTAAAAGAGGACCTACATTTCATATTTAATACGTCTTCCTCTATAAATTAGTAATTTAGATTTAAAAATAGAGCTATAGGAAGCTTAGATCGTTGCGAATTATAGTGTTAATAATTATTTTTTCTCAGTAATATACCTTACTTAGTGTTAATTACTTACAATTATTGTAATTAATATTAAAAAATATTAAAAAGTAAAAACAAGAAAAAAATGTTTTTACATCGTATTTACCATCGATCTACATTATGGTTTTTCTACAAAAGATAGAGGAGGATCGGGTGAATGTAACAAGAGGTTTTATATATTATATATTTTTTTAACACTAAATAGAAGAGAATGATCCTATATAATAATATAATAAAAATAAATAATATTTTATTTAATAAATAAAATAAAAAATATTCAAAAAAAATAACAATTAATATTTTGTTACTGAAAAAACAAATTACAAGTTTAAATATTGATGAATGCCAACTAATATTGCAAAACTTTCTACTTCTACGGTCTCTGGCGGTCAGCATTTGCCATCACCATCATCTATTACAACCGGTTAGCTCTGAATCAATCTTACGACCTTGCCCTAAGAAATAACGAGGCGTTCTAACATTTTCTCTTTAAGCGGTGCCGACATCGTACTCAGTAGCTTTTGCTCACAGCTTATAGTGTTTATTATTTCTTCTTATATATGTTCCACATGATATATGTCATATGATTCATATTTCAGTTAGAATTAACATTTCATAATTTACATTTAGGCACTGAAGTAAGTGAAGAATAGCACGATGGTTTTAAATTGTTACTTGTCTTTGATTAATTCATATAATCAAATTTCCTAGCCATATTCACGCTTTGAACTAAAATGACGGATATCCGTTATGGCGACGTACAAGACCGGATATTCCTTGTTTGTGAATTGAAGTTTAGTATCAAACAATATATATAAAAACGCAACTTTACTGCATACATAATTCTAAATTGTACCCTCCTGGTATGATGAAATTAATTTTTTACGACGTTCAGGAGAAAGTTTTTTTATTTTAGTTTCATGCTATATCTTTACACATAGCTGAGTAAGCAGAGGGAACCTGGGAACCGTTCTTACTAAGCCTCTGCCGTTCCCAACTCTCCGCTAAATTCTGGAGACATTGAGTAAATGAAATGGAATCCACAACCTATCCCGTTTACAGACACACATTTTTGCCACTGCGGCACGGCTGATCCAAAGGATTTCTTAGTATAAAAGACAACTATTTTCCGAATTTTATATTCTATGGTATGCTTATTATTTTATATGATAGACTTACAAATGAAGACATGAACATGTTGTCAAAATTTTGTATACAATGTTTTATTTAATTGTTGATTAGTGAATTTGTATGCATCTAACTCAACAGTTGATTGATTTGAAATTTTTATTATATAGTTCACGTTTTGAATAATAATGAATTGTTAGTTAAGTGACCTCATTATAGATGCAATATATCGGGCATTCAATGTTTTGCTTTTAGAGCTTGAAGCCTCCTAGCATAGTAAAGCAGCGTCGGAGTCCGAAAGAGATGGTTTTAAATTCAATCTTAATTCTGGAAAATAAAAATATTGACAATATTTTAATTTCCCTACTTTGATTAGACAAAGAGTGTCTTGATATTAGTGTCTTCCAAAACTTCTAAGCGGAAAAATCTAATTTTCTGTGCCAAATTATATATATGAAGTGAACTTTTTCTATGAATCTTATAAACTGCCTCTATTAACTTCTAAACATCAAAATAATGTGTAACAATAATATTTGACGAGACGCACGTCGCGCTTAAGGGCCATTAGGGGGTAATGGGTTCTGTAATGTAAATAAATAAAACACGCTTGTCTGGAAATCAGTTTTAATCTATATTCTAATTTAAGTTTATTATTACAACTTAACAGTGTACGTGACCTAGATGTATCTATACGTATATTGTCTTTATATATAAGACTAGATTTTGTCTTCGCCCGCGTGGCCAAATGAAAATATCTACTCGTTATCGTATCTACATAGAAATGGTAATGAAGCCTCTAGCCTCGTTCGTTTCTGTTTGTCGAAAATCCAACCAGTAGACCATCCATCACAAACTATATTTTCAGTCTTCACCAGTAGTTACTGAGATTAACGTGTTCAACTAAACAAACTCCTCAGATTTATAATATTAGTAAGTGTAGAGGTAGGGATATGTGTATCTCTTTTTTTTTAATATTCTTAAAATAAAGGAGATTCTCATACATGGTCTCATATTTTATCGATTTTAATTGAAAAAATACTAAAAACTATGTTATTTATAAAAATAAAGAAAAAAATGTCGCAAAATCTTTACAAAAATATTTCACAAAGACAACTTTCACATGAAATCTCACACAACTGCCACAAGAGGCTATGTTTTAATCTTTTTCTACCTCGCGAGACGTGAAGCAGCATTAGCGGAGGCACGAAGCAGCCTCCAAGCCTCCGGTGACCTATATCTGGAAATAGAAATGATCGCTCCGATTAACAACGCGTTTTATCTGCTTTGATTTTGTCATGTAAAATTGTTTCTTTATAATTATCTGTTACCTTTAAACTTTGCATCTTTTTAGAGGTGTCAAAATTTGTTTGAATTTGAATTAAGCCTATATATATATGTATGTATATAGGTGTTTGTGTAGATATGTATGTATGTATGTTTGTATATATGTGAATGTATAAAGGTATGTATTAAACTATTTTGTGTTCTCTGAATATTGGTTTATATATTTTATGTACTTTTTGCACCTTTCTGCCGTCTTTTCTAAATTTAATCCTTCCGTTTTTTCTTTGGTTGCCTGTAAGAAATCGCTTTTAGTGATTAGGCCGCCATTGCACACTTGTTAATCGTATTTCTAATGAATTGTATTTTTTTTTTCTCTTATTTGTGCAATAAAGTATTATATTATTATTATTATTCCTAATATATTTCGTGTATTTTGATTACACATGATCGTTTTATACCAATATTCTTAATATAATACCAACATAAAAAATATGTTTGTGGAAGTATTTTAATTCAAGACTTCCCTACCTCCCCTTTTATATGGGGAACATGGCGTGAATCTAAAATAAATTAATTGTAAGATATAAATATAAAAAATAATATTGCAAGCAACCAAGAGTTTATGCCTGTTTAGTGAATACTGGATCTGTATTTTAATTCTTTTGTAGGTTTAAAACGACTTTTTGGCAAACACGAACGTATGAAGTATTATTTCAAAACTATATTCCTTCCTCCATTGTTTTTCTTTCTATTCAAATGAACTGCAACGTAAATGAAGCTTTATATTTTTGGTTTTTCGAGAGAAAATAAAAAAATCGTATTAGTGGTATGTTATATACGAGTATGTGAAGAATTTAGCTAGACCTCCACATAAATTTCAATACGAAGGAAACCTTCTCCTTACTTTTACTTATTTTATATAAAATCTAAGGATAATATAATTTCTTTCAGAGTTTCAAATACTTACTTACAATCTTATATTTTACTCTCACAAGAAGTGGTTCATATTTGAGATCGTTCAAGTTGTACTCCAGCTAATCTCCACTCGATAGAATCGTAGTTCTATCATCTGTTCTTAAGCAGCTTATTGCGAACAAGTAATACGTTTGTGTCTCAAAACTTATGAATAAAAGATATTATATATATGAGACTTTATTTTTTAGTCCGAAAAGCGTGATATATTAAAGCCGGCTAATACGAAATACGTTTCTGAGATTAGCGTAAACAAACGCACAGACAAACAGACTAAAACTTTAAAAATCGTTGTTTTTGGCTATATTTTTTCTTATACTTATATCTTTCATTTACCTACAGACGACGCTTCGTTATGATTTTAATATGCGTATATATTATTAATATTAAGCTATATGGCGTATATATATATAAATATTTGGTTATGGTGTATTAAAGACGAGTCTGTTTGTTTTCCATTATATTGTGAAAATAAAATATAAAGATTAATATTTTAATTTATCTTCTATTAACAATGAAATGCAGTTAGAGAGTCTCATTATAATAAAAGAGAAACTTGTCTAGCAATAAATAAACAGCCATCGGTGTCAAGGTTCTTGCGTGGACCACCATGATGTTTATTTATTATTATAAATTGCATTAAACATTCTCAAGACATCGATATTTATGTTCAATTTTATTTATATTGATAATACCAACTATTTGTATATTGTATTTGTATTTGTATATTATAATAGTGCAAAGTAAAAAAAATCTTCAATTTTTAAGAAGAAATGGAACACTTGTTGCATGAAAGCATTGTGTGTACACATTAACTTAAATTTCAACTCATTCCCATGCATAAAAAGAAAATTCGAAATTTCTACTATATTTTTATGCAGTTAAATTTTATATTGCATTATTCTAAGCTTTCATTTCTTCGCTTTTGTAACGGTGCAAAGCTGAGTTCTCTCACCCAACACTATGCCCGAAGAATTCGGCAGAAAGTGGGAAACAGGATTGAGTCTTAACACTAGGTTCCCAGAAATTTCTCAATTTTCATTTAGTCCAAATAAATGCTATATTTCTCTTAATTAGCCGTAGAAGCTATTTTTTATGAAATAAATATATTTATACCTGCAGAGTGCAGCAACTAAGGACATGCTTTCAATAATGAGATAAAGCTTAAATAATAATAATAATAAGAAGTAAACTTAAGACTGTCAACTTAAAGACAAATATTTTGTCAATGGAACTCGAGACATCTTTAATTCTGGTTGGGCAGCTCCAGTTTTTGTTTAGGCCTGCCAATTAAGAACAAGTTAAAGCACCTGTCTTATTATAAACTCTGACATTTAAAAAACACTGAAACTCTAAATTGTAATTAAAAGAATCAAAATAAAAGCCGGTTTAATGTTAGTCGAGACTTGCCCTCCAACTACCGTACCATTTCAGGATTGTAAGTCATTGGAATGGGAGGTTACAAAATTGATAAACATAAGTTTGCAAGCATATGCACTCATTATGTATGAAATGAACAATATAATACAATGAAAAGAGTAATCCTATAAGGGCTCGGTTTTTAACTTCCGAGAAACCCTAATAAAAGGACAAAATATACAATGAAAACAATTTAACTGTTATTATCTCATTAATTTATGTTTACCAAGTACGAAGTAGCTAAACGCCAGCGCTAGAGGATCGAGTTACGCTTATTAAAACAAGTAGACGATTCCCGAGAAATTGAATTGAATTACTATTTGCATTCTTAGAAGTGGTCTTGACAGCTAGAGTTATTCAATATTTTCAAAGGCAAACGCGATACTTAAATGTAAATAGAGCTAATATATATATTTGCAATGTTTCAAAAATAAGGAAAAATATTCTAAAAAAACCTTTTTAAAGATATTATTTTAATACAAATTACAATTCTAAAGAGAGAGTACCACCATCTTTTTATAACAGTATACAATTAAAGTTATTTAGAATACTCTAAGTGCTTACTAAGAAACTGGACAAAAGAGTAAGTAAGTAAGTCTAATTGCTTTATCTACAACTTACACGTAATTGCAATAGCTGTGTTAAACAAGATTAAATCTTGTTTCAATCACTGGTATATGGACGTTTCACAGAAGCTATACAAGTGGGTACCGGCTCTACGCACGTTTTCAGGTCACCTCGTTCACTTCTTTGAATTTTACAGTATCTACTAAGTATAATTTCTTGTTATATTATAAGTTTTCGCTTTAAAAGATTATAAGAATTATATTCAATGATTAATAAAAAAAAAAAATTCATTAACAATGTATAATAATTTGGCAAACCAGGAAGAATTCCTTACAAAGTAGAAACCATAAGCATCTATGAAAATTCATATGAAATTTGACAAGCTCATTAAATTTTAATGGCAGGACGTTGGCAACGTACCAACGTCGCCAGCACCGTACTTTAAATCTGCATCGAGGTTCACGATAGAGTCGGTTCATTCCTTACATCAAAGGCTTTGCTAAAATTTAGAGTGCTTTCAGGCTTATATTTTTATTGTGGACAGCTTCACGCGATTACTAAGACAGAGAAAACAGAGACATTGTTGGTATGTGTAATTTTTGTTGAACAAATTTTGTTTACCGTCTTCTTTAGCTAGTTTGTATAGCTTCTTGCTGTATCCCGTATATAGGCAGGGTAGGTAGAGGGAACCTAGTGTTCAGACATTTCGTTCACCAATTTCCGCCGAATTCTGGAGGAGGGATACAGCGTGAAACTAAAACAAAAGGATATTTAATATTAACATCCTTTTTTTCCTCTAATCCCAAATTCATGATTCATGGACTAAATGGTAAGCAAATGCTAGTTAACATTGAGAGCTGACCACATTCAGAATATTTGATTAACCATTCACTCTTCGTCAACTCATTGATGTTGACGAAGTGTGTACTGAATTGAGGTTAATAGGTTAATCTGTTTATTTGAAGGTGTCTAATTGTATTTTAATTAAACACCTATACGAGATGACTTGATAGTAAACAGTTGGTCTTATTCGTTCGTTATGTAACGTGAAAGATTATCTTTAATATTCCTTTATTTGTTCTAGCTCTAAATTAGAGATGATAAAGATTTTTTGCTTATATACTAAATTTTTCATAAAACATTTGAATTTTCCTCTCTGTGGCTATGCAAAAGTAAGTTGGTAGACATTCCCTTTGATAAATCACACACAACATTCATTGGCCCGGCTCCAAGGGAAATGAAATCACCCCTTGTATCGGAAAACTCCGCTTGTTTATCCTGGACCTTTGCTTTGCTTTGTCGAAATTACGTATAAAATGTGACCGTATTTTCTAGAAAGCAATTTCGTTTATAGTACTAGTAAAAAAACCACGCTTCTTTTATATATGTTTATTTAAATATATTGTAGATTTTAATAGCGTTCACAGTAATATTTCATTAAAACATTTATTATTTTCATGAAAAATATATAACGCCAAAAATTTAAAAATTAGCATATTTGGTATCTCGGCAGACAATACAACCTTTTGTTAACATCTTGGAAAAAAGGCATAGAAAGAATACATTGCATTTTTTACAGTAAACCGCAGCCTAAACCGTTTTTCAAATTCACTCAAACGATAAACAAACTTTTAGTTAATTATAAATAAAGGTTAACTTTCTAATTGCGTTAAGTTTAAAAAATGGTATTGAACGAACGATCGAGAAGATGCTATTATTATTACTTTTTTTATAAAATAGCTCTTCAATTGTAAAAAGCATCAACAAAAATTTCAAAAATATAAAATTCTATCATTAAAACGATGCTATGTACAAATTTGTTATCGTAAACTATTTTAATAAAAGCAAAACATACGTCTAAATTGAATAATCCAAATAGAATAGACTTACATTAACAAGCTAAATTAAACATGATGTTCGCGAAGGCGGGAAGGTTTAATCTGTCAAACGGCCATATTGCGCTCGTTGCGGCGGCCATATTTCATGATTTGAAAAAGGAATATGGTCTAATCGGCGCTTGCGCAGCATTGAGTTCCGCGTTCATCCAGAAATAGTACTGGAACGCCGCATTCCACATTTGCCGTGTACATTTCGGCATTTAATGGTATGCTTATTTGTTATTTTTATATATTTCAAATATATTGAATAGGGTGAGAAACTCCGACTAAGAATATGAAATATTGAACCAAGTTACCTAAAATTATGTGAAATAAATTACATGAAATAAATATAAATTACATTGAATTAAAGGTGCATCCTGTTACAACGACTTACAAAAGCAATAAACTTTTAATTTCTTCCGATTTTAGAACTTTAGCTTAGTGGCAATCACTTGCAACGGATACTTATACTATAAATAATTTTAATTTATCATTCTAGACTACTGGATTTCAAAGTTTTTAGGTATAAATATAAAAACAAAATACGTACACCTAAATTTGTTATCTCCAATAACAACGATGTAAACATTTCCCCACCACGAAACCTTTTTCACTCGACCAGTGACCACCCGAGCGGACTTCAGAGCAAGTAATTTTATTGTGTGCATATGCGTGAACCGACCCCTCTTTGATCTTGCCCGTAGCGACGAGCATGCGGCGCTGGAAGGGACACTAAATTTTATTAGTATCACTTTTTTTTAGCCGGTATTGCGTATGTAGACAAAGGGAACCTGGGAACCTAAATCTGATTTCCGGTGTTATTATAGTATTAAATCTTGTAAAACTACGTGTAAATACAACGAAAGACAGTAAAAACAAAAATACATGCAGTCATACACACTTATCATCGTTTCGAACAATTAAAAAATACATACTTAGAATATTACCTAGATAAAATATTATGATAACTGGAAAAATGGACTAAAACCTATGTACGAGTATATTAAACACATATAGAAAATTACTTGTTGCAAAATATCATTTTGTTCTTGTTGAAAAACATAATTTTTCAAAATAGTATGTTATTATATTCAGCTATTCTATTTTAAAGGCCGTGCGACTGTAATCGTGAGGGTTGCGGGTTCATTCCCCACTCGAAGAATTAAATGTTAAGTATTTTAATTTCTTTTGTAGCAACAAAGCAAAGCGCAGCGTTGAATTCCGCTATTCAACACAAAATGCCTTGAGAATTCGGGGAAAATTGTTTTAATACTAGGTCCCCTTTGACAAAAGGAAAACCAAAAAAAATATATTGACAAATGTTTAAATACTGTGTAAATTAAAAAAAACAGATGTAAATCCATGTCCATGTTGTCATATATTTGTCTGTGGGTACATCGTGCTTGAAAGGTACTTAAGCTTTTATTTGTAAAGCTTCGCGATGTCATTTGAAAGTTTTTGCGCTATACAAAAGTGAATGTTGTCTCTTTTTTTGCTTATTCTTTTTGCCACGAAAGTTACTGTAAATCTATTTCTATTATAATATTATGTTATTATTTGAATATGCCTTCAAGTTAAAAGTGAAAGTGAGAACGAACTACGTGGATTTTTATAAGTAGTTTTGTATTAATAATTTACATTTTTTGTTGCAATTTTATCACGATTTTCTCAATAGATTTATATCTACAGTACAATCATTATTTAAATGTTACCTAAATACAAATGTTATAAAAAAATACTATTAACGAAATACAATTTTAACAAGAAATATGAATATGTATGGATCTATTATTGTATTCTTGAATTTTAAAGAAACATTTTCTTGTTCGATTAGTATTTTATATTTCAAATACAATATACCCTAAAATTTATGTCTAAATTGTGTATATGTATATCTATATGTGTTATATAGGCGAGCTTAGAAATCGAAGGCAAGTTGCAATTTCATACATAATTAAACTTGAGCTTGCGTCGGCAAAGGATAAACTTTAAACATCTTTCATTTACCAAAGCGATGATGACTAAAGATAGTTTCGAAATACTGTTAGTTGTTTACTTGTTATTAAATACTGGTCCATGAAAGTTAGCGGGAATGTAATTTAAAACTTTATTGCTATTTTCTTTTAAATTTACATTTTTTTAGATACACGCTGTATCCCGCACGTAGCTCCCATTCACACATGCGTATTGAATGGCAGAACTCAACGCCGCGCTTTGCCTCGTTACCAAAAAATTTAAAATATCAAATATTTCATTTCAATTTCAATTGACCCCACAACTTATGCGCCAGTGCCATGACTGACCTTAAAAAGGAACCTCCGCTAAAGACCGTTCAAAGTTGATTGAATAGGAGTAAACGGGATTAACGCTAGGAAGAGGAGAGAAGAGGACATACATACAAAAACAGAAAAATTTACCTCAAATCTAAGAGGCTTTTAATAGACAATACAAACACACATTCGAAACGTATATAGTATATACCTCTACTGTAATAAGCACGAGTGCGTCGCTACAACCGCAAACGTTCCAGAATCTATTTCTGAACGCATCGAATTACCGGCGCTGTCGAATGAAATCGATTTTGTTTCGATTTCGAAATCGTAAAGTATCGATTTGATTGTGGGCTTCGGTGTCTAAATACGTTAAACAAGGGGATTTAGGAATTTATGAAGCTAAAACGCTGTAGAGTTGAATGTTAATTCAATTCTGGATTTGCCTGGGTGAAGGAACAAATTTTATAATTGAGTTTTTTTCTTCATTGCGATAACATTTTTTTTCTCCTTATTCGCCTTTTATCTTCAATTTACCTTATAAGCTTTACGTTGTGAAACGTAGTGCTAACATACTCCGTATCCCGTCACACTCAATGCCGGGTTTTTGCCTTGGTGGTAGAGCAAAGAAATGTAAATATTAATAAATAATAATTAATTCCCCCGAGTGGGGTTCAAATTCACAACCGCCGCGTTACAGTCCCTTACGCCCCTACGCCATGGCGCCCTCGATACCTAGACGATTGTGATACATTCTAGAATTTATATTTAGTTTAGAGCTCGAAAAGAAATATCGTTTTACAACTTCATATAAATAGGTTGTATAGCAATAGCAAATACGTGAATTCAAAAATATATGCTTAAACAAACACGCTTCCTTAATAAAACATAGACAAGTAAACAAACACATGCCAAAGATCAGTTAAGATGCTCACCTTGGCTGGCGTTTCATTGTGTAAATACATAGTGTTTATGCACTAGTCAAATGCGATATACTGAAGAAATATATTTCATTTCTTATATTATAGAAAAGAGATATTCATATGAATATATAAGTTAAGGTAGATACTAGTCTTTTATAGATATATATATGTATAGATAAGAAGGGGCAGTGGCGCAAATGTGTGACTGACAACGCCATGGTTGGGAGTTCGATTTCCGAGGTCGAATTATTATTTATTAATATTTTCATTTCCTCTTCTAACTAACTCTCTCAACAATGCCTCATCCGGCGGAAAGTGGAGAGCGGAACGTCTTGAAACTAAGCTCCCTCTGCCTACCCCGTTACATGCGGGATACAGCGTGAAGCGGATAAAAATAATTATTATATAGTCTTAAAATGGTTTTACGTACGGTTAATATCTAAAAGGTATACTTTTAGTATCCGCAAAGGAAAAAGGTGTCATGTACGAATATTATCGGCGGCCTCATACTGTCACTTAGTTTAATAACACAAACGTCAATGGAGCGGGTATAATAGATTATTTTATAGCAAAACATAAATATTGTGGGCGTTTTACTTAATAATTAATATATACATATTATGTATTGTATGTATGTTACAACTATATCCATTAAGATTTTCTCATTGACTCATTCTTGAGTTTTAATATTTTGGTAATTTACTATTGTAAATTTATACTTTTATTTCCTTTAATATTCCACATTTTATTGAAAAATCTCTACTCATTATGTCTTAACTCTCCATAAGTGATAATACGTGTTATTTAGGAGAACACAACGGCCCAGAAATCTATATATTTGTCATATAAAAAGTATAGTTTAAATGAATTACAGTAAAAACTATTTTTTTATATACACATTTTTAAAGTGAAGAATTTATTTCACATCCTTGACGCAGTGTAGTATTTGAGTAAATAATGTCAATGTTTATTTATTCTATACTAAATGTGAGAACCGTGCTACTTAACGTACTTAAGAATGTTCGAAAATAAACACAAAAATGTGCTAGTTTATTGTACCTACTCTATTGATTTTTGTTCGGCTTTTAACCCTTTGTTTAAAAGATTTGTTAAAATTTGGAGAATTTGGAGAATTAAGGGTTTATTTTGGGGTCGATCGAGATACTTAAAATGCTAGTGAAAAGGGCCCAACTATTTTTTTAACGCTACAAAATTATTATATAATAGTTGTGGCGCAAGGACAAAAGCGTTCAACTGTAACTTCTTGACGGTTGACGGCTGTAGGTTCG
This sequence comes from Heliconius nattereri, assembly GCA_013403645.1. Taxonomy (NCBI): domain Eukaryota; kingdom Metazoa; phylum Arthropoda; class Insecta; order Lepidoptera; family Nymphalidae; genus Heliconius; species Heliconius nattereri. The sequence continues at coordinate 2,742,022 of JAAIXI010000225.1, forward strand.
ATTCCCATTCAGGAGAATGAAATGTTTTCATATCCTCGCTCTGGTAATGAAGCAAAACGCGGCATGAAGTTTCGCCATACACATAATGCACCAAAAGTCAGCGGAAATTGCAAAACGGAAGTGTTTTAACACTAGGTTCCCAGGTTCCCTCTGCCTAACAGAAGCTAAATTATATTTTTGCCAATATACCACATTATAAACTACAGAAAAACAGTTGTTATGTCAGTCAGGAAAATAAGAGGCTATTATAAACACCTTACATAAATAATAAGTAATAAATCAAGGACTAATTTACATACACGTGTATCGTCATTAATGCAACGCAATGTTTGTACCTTATAGCAAGTGATTTTTTAAAAGTATTGGTAAGGTTTTCAGCATTTTTGTTCATTCAGGTTCACACTGCATCCCGCATATACAGAGTAGGTAGACGGAACCTAGTGTTGGGACACTCCATTCTCCTTCTTGGGATTCGAACTCGCTCTTCAAGGAAACCGTACGTGCGTTCGTCACCAATTAACTCATAAACTTTAATCGAGTAACGTCGAAATTCTTATACATTTCATACAACTTACTATATATATTTTCACATCAAACTCTAGATTAAGTCGTAAAGTCTGAATACATAATATAGGGGCGCCGAATTGTACTATTATATTAATATAGTCAATTCACTCGACACTTACTCAATTTATCAATTGAAGATGCCTTCCAAGTTTCTATTGTATGCAATAGCCATGTAATTTAAATGGCTTACGTTTATTGTATGGCTTCCTCGTAGATATGGGTGTAGTGACCAATCATTCAGTTTTCAGGTTTCTTTTTAAGTGAATGGTGTTTAATTCTCCATCCTTCTAAAAAATGTACATAAAATTATGAAATAGGTAAATATGTTATTCAACTTAAGTCAATTAACTAATTATATCTACATATAATTAACGTTTTTTTTATTTTTAATTTAGGAATAAGTTGTTATTGTAAATTTGATAAAAAAAATTACATTTCATGATTTGCTTGTTATTATGCTCGCCTTAAAAAACAATAAATAAAAGAGAGATTATAGACGAAGTCTGGCGAATAAACTGACCTCTCCGCCTTCTCTCTGCCCTGTCATAGTGCCTGCAACGACATTTAGTGCTGTAATAATGCATATAATATAAAAAACAGTAAAAAATAATTTTAATATATTTTTTATTTAGTAAAATTTATGTATCTCACAAGAAATACAAAGGTGTAATGAAGGGTATATTTATATAGAAACATAAGCAATTACAGAATAGTGTCGTCATATATGTTCAAGAAACATCTTTTATAATTATATAACGTAATTGTCTCGACATACTTATACATATATAATATATAACAAGTTAATAGTATTTACACTAGAATAGCAACATCGTGTTTTCTTACTATAAACTTACTTAAAGCATACTAATCAATTATTTCTAGTGAGAAAATCGTACTTTGCATAATAATTGACCGTTAAATAAAGTATAGAGTCAAAACAATCCCTGGCTAAGAAATAACGGAAAGCCTGCAAAGGAAACTTCCTCTACAATTGTGATTCCGTTAGCGACGTGGCTATCAGACAATTGGTTCTGATAATATAATATTATATAACTGTGGCTCTAAGTATGGTGGGATAGTTCTAGCCATTGTCAATCATTAATTTTTAAATAGTACTATACTCTTTTCAGTGAATCAGCTTCACGCTGTATCTTGCACATAGCAGGTTAGGCAAAAGGAACTTAATGTTTAAACACTCTGTTTTCTATTTTTCGCCAAATTTTGGAGGCATTGCGTGTTGAATAGCGGGACTAAACGCCGCGCTTGACACCAGACCACACCAGAGCGAAGAAATGAAAATATACATTTAAATAAATATTTCATTTCCTCGAGTCGGGATTGAATCTACGAACAGTCGCGTTTACAGTAACTCACTTATACTCCTGCACCTCCACTGGCCTGTTTTCAATAAAATATACCAAATACAAATAATATAATTAATACAATTTTGGTTCTTCATCATGGATATAGGGTACCATCACACTCTACAATCTATTACTATTGTATTCTAATGAAATAGTTTTAATTAATGGTAAACAAAACGTCCAGAATTGTCGAGTGGTGTCGAGGCAAAGCGCGGCGTTGAGTTCTGCCACTCAACACGAAATGCCTCCAGAATTCGGCAGAAAGTGGGGAACGGAGTGCCTTAACACTAGGCTACCTTTGTCTACCCTGCTATGCGCAGGATACAGCGTGAAGCTGAAAAAAAGAGGATTAAAAGTTACAATTAAAAATATAAGTATTACAAAATAAAAAATAAAAAATTAATACGAACAAGTGATGTAAGCGGCAAAGTTGGGCCACACGTGCGGTTGCGACTTATTTATAGGTGCGTTGATATGATATTTCCGCTACTCTCACCGACTAACGGTGCATAGCTCATTTAAATGTAATATTAGTTTAGATAGGTTCGTGAAAATGTTATATTGGCAATTTTGCTATATAAAAATGATATAATATCGCCAAAGCAGAGATTTCCAACAGGTTAAATTATGTTAATATCCAAGTCAGGAAGAAATTAAGCGCGGCGTTGAGTTCCACGTTAATATACAACGTCTCGAAAATTAAACGACGCGTGGGAAACGAATTATCTTAGCACTAGCTTCTATACTCCGCTATATGCTGGCTATATATACGCGTAAAGCTAACAACAAATAAGATTAATGACAGTAAAATGTAATATTTATAATCTATAAATATGCAAAATTAACCCTAAAAATTAAGTAAAATTAAACGTCGACAGCTAGTCTCGTCTATATTAACAATAAAGCACTTATCCAATTGCAGCTAATCTCATGGAATGCGTTGATAGCGTCGTGGGTGGGAGGGTGATGCCCTATGATGCGATTACAGTCGCTGGCCTAGTACTGCGTGTGCTGTACCGATTACTCATGCCTGGATAGAGTTCCTGGTAGAGTTAATGCTGAATTAGCTTAGGGGATAAATTCACTATTATTACCACTAAGTAAATAGTAATAAAATAAGTGTAGTAATAAAATAAGCGTAAATAGAGGGAGACAGGGAACCTAGTGTTAAGACATTCCGATCCCCATTTCCCGTCGAATTCCGGAGGTTTTGAGTGGTGGAACTCAATTTTGCCTAAACACCAGGGCGAAGAAATGAAAATATTAAATATCTGTCGCGTTTACAGTCGCACGCTTTTGTTTCTGCGCCACAAATCTCCTCTATTACTTATTAAGAATTTACACAAAGAATTTTTTAACTTTTTTGGATTTTTGGAAAAAAGCTATACTTTTGTCCTTATGGAATTGAGAAAGAGAGAAATTGAGAACCGATTTCGCCTCCCTGCGAAACATGCATTTACAAAATAAAAATAGCATATAGTTTAAGTACATTTTATAAAATCTATAAAGTATATATAATTCTATAGAACTTTATATCTTATTCATAATTCAACAAGTATTGTGATAATATTACAAGAAAGCATCTATTATTATCAGTATCAAATAGCCCGCCTATAAACAAGGTTTGAAACAATAAATCTGTCCAAGCGAGAGTAGGAGTGTATGCGCATAGAGTAAGCAAATATTTATGATTTCATAGATAAATATACAATACAGCTATTTTCTTTCACTACTATTTATTTTAAGCTTCGAAGCATTGATTCATAAATAATTTTTAAATATTATGATTTTGAATTTTATATGTAACAGTAATTTAAATCTAGTTGGGAATTTTATAAAAAAAATCATGTTACATGTTTCTATTATTATTTTTTTCTTTTACGCACACAGCAGGGTAAACAGAGGGAACCTAGTGTTAAGACAGTCTGTTCCTCATTTTCCACCGAGTTCTGAAGATATTGTATGTTGAGAGGCGGAACTCAACGCTGTACTTTGCCGTTCATATGATATATTAATGTTAGAAACTTTAATATATATTTAAAGTTTCAATTACAAACGATCAATCGTATGAACGCAGTAATAGCTTAGTAACAATAAATTGGCGTAGGCGAATGAATTTTAGTTTCTAATAACAAATTAACGGGTGTGTTAGTTATTGTATGAAGAAGTCTAAGAAAATGGGCGTGTGTGTTTATTTTATACATTTGGTATGTTTAAAATAAACAATTATATATTTACTTCTGTTTAAAATGCCTACGTTGTAACATTGTTGGTATATTTTTAAAGTCTTTGTGTGTGTGATCTTTCAAAATAAAATTGAAAGTGAAAGCTGAAATTTGACTTTTTTGAGATCTGATGACATTAAAATTATATATTACTAGCGGACGCGCGCAGCTTCGCGTGCTTATTTGCACCCTTAGAGATGAATTCTAGAAAACCATGAAACATGTGTTCAATTAAATACGAACACATGTTCATATTTAATTCACAAGAGTCTGAATTACAAATTTTATAAAAATTGGTGCTGATTTAAAAACAGATCTATATAAAGTTTTAATCCCTTATTTGTACCCTTAGGGGGAGAATTCCAGAAAACAATGAAACACGTATTCAATTAAATACTCTTAAAAATCTAAATTTCAAATTTTATAAAAATCGGTGCCGATTTAATTTTTTTTCCATACAAACTTTGAACCCCTATTTCACCCCTTTAGGGTTAAAATTTTTCAAAATCCCTTCTTAGTGGATGTCCAGATTGCGAAAGTAAACATCTGTCCAAATTTCACGTTCCTATCATCAGCGGTAACGGCTGTGCGTGCGTCTTACCTCAGTCAGTGAGGACAAGTCCTTTTATATATATATATAATCTATATATAGAATCACAACCGATCCATTATTATTAGGCTTGGTTTGTGAAAAAAAAGAAAAAACATCTTGGGTCTCTATATTACAACCTTTTCATGACCTTTTAAATAAAAGCTTGTTATTAGAAACGATTTATAATTCATTATTTATATATTCGTATAATTTTATAGCAGATAGATAAATTATAATGTATTTTTCATTGCAAATTAAATAAAAACTTAGTTTACATAAGCTTGTTGTAACTCCTCACCCTTCCCTCTTATGTTTCGAAGCAATATAAGGTTAAATATATAACGCAAATTATGATAACGATACGATGATAAAATATGAATCTTAATTTTGCTTCGAATAATATTATTATAAGGGTGTAGGAATAGAAGGGAGAAGAAGAAGGAGGTGTAGGAATAGAAGAAAGAGGAGCTTGCCACGCCCAACCCAGATAAGTCTTGTGCCCACCCCATAAACTAATAAATTGCCCTAAAAAATAAAAAACAAATCAGAATTCATATCAAAGGCAAAGTCCAGACTCCCAAAAAATATATACGTCTTATTCAACTTAAAAAAGCTGGAATTGAAATTGAAATTAATTTAGTTGCTGCGATTTAAATTTGTTTCGAAAGCTTATTACTCTGTAATAGGTTTATAACTTTTTTAAAGTTAGAAAGTTAAGAAAGTTTTGCTATCTATAATTGCGACCATGAGATACTTACTATTAATGTCTTATAGCCCTACCAAAGAAATAAATAAATAATTATAAGTAACTTAATTCGATTGTATGAAAAAGAATATGAATACTTTCGTCTATTACCCTTTTTTCATACTGTTTTTAATATTAGAAATTTAAAAATAACAAGAAAAGTGAGTATAATATAATTTTCCGAGTGGCACTCGAATTCATGTCCATAACGTTGCCAGACAAACGCTGTCCCGCTGCACCATAATGGACCAAAAGAAATACACTCATTAAGTGAGCTTAATCAATGTAATCTACATGGAAAGGAAGCAGCTTTTAGATAATAGATATCAATCTTTAATTATCTTTTGCTTGCACTTCATACTTCCTTAATTATAAATTTTCTTAAGCTTAATTAGATAAGTACTGTGCCTTGATAGAACAATAGATAGAATAGATAAAGTAAATCAGATCTTCATAATATACAGTTATACATATATAAGAAAAAAACATTTAGGAACAAATAAACGGGGTCCAAACTGCCCAAACTTGCTCCTCTTGGGTGGATTCAAAATATGTGTTAACTATACGATGACCCTTAAATTAACAATGGATCGTCTCTACATTAGAATGGTTTTTTCACTCAAAGCGTAAACTTCACTGGCTTTGAACTTTTTGCCCTATAGCAAGGTTGACGGAGGTGTCCTAGTGTTAGTACACTCCGTTCTCTGTTTTTCATCCAATTTTCGATACATTGGGCGCCTGTTAATTGCCAGAACTCAACGCCGCGCGTTCTGCTCTGGTGCACAATGAAATTAAGTAGAAATAGTCTTTATCCCTGAAACAGAAACAGCCTTCATTTTAGAATTACTTACTGTTATTAATATGAATACAGAATAAATTACTGTAGTCAATGTAAATAAATACCAACTCATTCTTAAGAATATGTTTTTACGTATATAGAAATGCTATTAAACAATATCTAGTAATAGTTTTTTTTTATTGTTACAGGTAAAAAAAACATCTCAATAGACATTATAAGTAAGCTTTGTTTATATAGAACAGAAACAATTTCAATGTACAATTAAGTACTTATGTAATGAGAAAACACGTAAAAAACTTAAGGACCCCCGGAGGGTTTATGTGTAAAATTGAGTATAGTAAAAAAAACCGTGGGAAAGAAAGACATTATGAGAAAATAATAATAATAAATGAGAAACTCCATTATCAAGTACCGAATCGGAATCCATTGTATAATATATCCCTGGCAGAATTACCGCACGTTATTATAAGGTTAAGTGTGCTTTTATTAAATTTTCATTATAATGTATATCCATAAATGAAACGAATAATTTAATAAAATATTATAATTCCAATCAATTTTGTAACTCAACGACTAGATTTAAAAACAAAAGCAAAAAGAACAATATTTTTAGACTTACAATTTAAAATTAAAACCGTAGAACGTAGTTTTATTCTAGCAACAAGCAAAGGAGGTCACAACTCACCACGGAAATTTCAACATCTGGCATTTCATTCAACGATAGTGAGAAGCGGAATGTCGTAACACTACGCTCTCTCTGCCTACCCTAAAACTCAACTCTCTCAACTCTAACTCTACTCAATGACTTGGCTTAAAAACAAATAATTGAATTACGACAAACAAATAATCGATAAACGTATAGCTTTTTTAGATATTTTTGTATAAAATAATAATAATAATATAACATTAATCCCATATAGAATAACAAAATATAGATCCATTCTAGCAACACTCAAAAGAGGTCAGTAACTCAACACTACCATCCCAGCGTCCGTCGTCCCATTCAACGCAACATTAGCCATTCAGACGCGTCTCATTACACGGCCCTTTCAGTTTCCGTTACTTTAAAGGAAAACCTGAAAGGATACTCCACGATTTCGTTTTACTGGAAAACTTTAAAGGGTATAAAGTACTGCACAACGCTATCCTGGATTTCGTGGAGTCTTTCTAATTAAAAGCGGAACATTTTTTCTATTTTAAGGGTTGTAGAGGGTTCGTTAATATGTATCAAGTGGGTAGTTGAAGATTAATATCATGAGTACGACCTACTTTTTTTAATAATTGAATTTGTTTCTATTTATATGAAGTGGCCGTTTTAGAATTAAATCGTGTGTTCTCTACCAATATGTGTTAAATGGGAAAGCTCAAAGCCTTTTTCCTAATACATAAACAAATAAATTAGAAAGTAGGTTCACCAATATATTTCATAAAAATATTTAAAAATCAATTAAATACTATTATTAATTTATTTGTTGTAAGCTTAAATTTCTAACGAAATTATCAAGCATGTTCTTTTAATCTCATTATACCTAGTCTTAGTAGAAGACCAATTATCACAACACCAAGCTAATATTTCATAAAATAAACTAAAACTAGGTAAAACAAACTTGCTCGTTCATAGTTAAGCTCTTTTGTGAGCTATTCACAATTTTAATTGATACTTCGACTTTGCAGAATGGACGTAGTGCCAAAAATTTCGCTTTAAAATCGACGTCCCAATTTAATTATCATTTTCAAAGAGAATCCTTATAACTTTATATATTTAAGTATCCGCATGTAAAATATTAATTCTCCACGCTTTATCGTGCACATAACAGGGTAGGGGGAACCTGGAAACCCTTAATTAAGACACTCCGTTCTCATTAGGACACTTCCGTTCCCCATTTTAAACCGAATGCTGGAGACATTACGTATTGATTGCTTTGCCTCGACACTAGGACGAATAAATGCAAATATTAAATATTTAATATCCTCGAGTGGGAATCGAACCCACTACCTATCTTGTCTAAAGTCACACGCTTATGACCCTGCGCGACGACTGACCTCAAAATATAATATGTTTATTCTATTCCTGCAAAGTCCTCCTTTGTCTCATAAATTAGTATAAATAAGTACAGGCTATTCAAATATCAACTAGGAACATAAAATTTAGCTGAAACTCTACTAAGTTCTAGTGTGGTGTTTGCAGTATTTATGGAGGAGATATGCTTGTATTTTACCGTATTTCTCATTTAATTCCATCTGGCACTACTTACTGTCTATGTTATTTATGTTATGTGTTTACTGGGAGGTAATATATGTTGGTATTCGATTTTCTCCAATGTCGTATTTATTTTTGGTTTTTATGATCTTCTAAATCATTTGTTAATAGTCTTCGGTTCAAGTTTCAGGCAAAGATATTTGGTAAATTTGGTCATTGTCGCATTTTTTATATTGCCGTAACCTAGCATACCCCAAAAGTCATCTCCATCTGATCCTTTGAAATTCTTATATTCCTTTATATTAATATTTTAGTACACTCGCATCCATTTTTATGGCGTATGTAATATGTAATTACAAAGTAAATAAGTTATTAATACATCATAGTTTTTTAATGGCAATATACATTACTTGTATAGACATAAATTTTGTACAAAATGAATGCATTTCAAATACCATTTTCTATTTTTCTAAAAATTTAAATAGTTTTTTTATCATTATAAATAAAATATTCAATAAATATAATGCTTTTTACAAACAATACATAACTTTTCAAGCCAATAATAAGAAAAACAAATGGTAAAATTTAACGGCTCAACGACCGCGTAAACCTAATTCCTATCCATCATTTTCCCATAGACGCCGCCATTTCCGCAAGCGTTTCTTATTTCCGCTCGATTAAGGGCATCTAATCTTTCATCGTTGACTCGGTTCGGTTTACCACAGTAACAAAAGCTATTTCAAATATAATGAAAAATTCAGTTATTTTCTTTTATATATACTCATTTGACAATTCAAAAGTACTTACAATTGTCTATATTTGAATAAAGAATATTTTGAATTTCAATTTATTTACTCTATAGTAAAGCAAAAAAAACAACTTAGATCTTATTTTTTATGTTGGCAACTTTATTAATGAAGTGGTAATATGTTCTTCTTACAAACGCCACTTAGGCTCCCTCTGCCTACCCTACTGATATAACGTGAAGCTGAAATAAAATCTTGCAAAAAAAATAATTGGCATATTACACGAATATTGATATGAATATAAATTTTCATAAACAATTTTATCTACAATTACGAAACATGTGTCGAAATTTTATTTGAATCCAGCAGGCATCAGTCATCGTTGCGAGGGTTAGTTAACAGATGGTTCTCTAATCGTAAATGGTCAATTTTATTCAATTCAGCGCCGCGGCCCCACTTTAGCTGGATTGACGCGGACGGCAGGATATGGGCTAGGTGTTTTCTTTCTCGCTTAGTAGGGTAGGCAGAGGTAACCTGGGAATCTAGTGTTACAGTGTTAAGACACTCTGCCCTCATTAGGACACTTCCGTTCCCCACTATCTGCCGAATTCTGGAGACATTGCATGTTCAGTGCCAGAACTCGTTATCAAGGCGAGGAAATTAAAATATAAATTATTTGTTGTCCTCGAGCGGAAATCGAACCCCACACGACAGGCCTCTGGCTAGGTGTTGATTTGGTTCTATTAGAGATACAATAGTTATAAACCTATATAACTAACTGTAAATGAAATTATTTTTTTATACTATAGAGCATGTATTAAAATATTCTACATTCTATATATAAGTACGAGCATATCCTTATATATTTCAAGAGCGAAGTTTCGTTTAATTCTCTACACTCTTCTTTTCTTTTTTACCTTAATACACTTTCTTCAAATATAATTCACACACTCGAATTTCAATAAATACAATTAATTCCCAATGTAGAATTCAGAAAAGAAATGATTAAAAAACGCGCGATGTGAAATATATACAAAAACATAAGATTTATTTTCAATTCGTATATTTTAAAGCAATTAAAAATAAAATATCTGATAAAACATCCAATAAACTTTATTATACTTGTCACGTTAAACAATCTACGAAATATTACGAAGAGTATTTACTATTAGAACATTTATCTTACTAAACCATTCTACAAATAGATCAATTTGTCTTAACTCGTCGAGCGCATGCCATAAACGTCAAAAAGGGCAAACACAAGTGGCCACAACTCGAGGGGTCGTGTATAGCACTCCACCATTATAATGAATTCCATAGCGACCTTCCGTTGCATCGCGTGCAAGGGTTAAAGCACTGTTAGGTTTATGTTGTTTATGTGTATCATTTGTACGTGAAAGTTGTAAAAATAGAGTTAGAAGATTTTTTTTGTATTTTTTTTAGTTCTTAGAGTTCTATGCCGTAAAAGGTAAAATCGGAACCTACACATAGGATTAGGTACGGACGTGAGGCCCTCGTGCTGCAACGGCACAAGGGTGTGACTGCAACGTGAGGGTTGTGTATTCGATCCCCACTCGATTAAATGAAATATTTATTTACTGATATTTAGTTGATATTTTCCACTTCTTCGCTCTGGTATCGAGGCCATTGAGTTCTGCCACTCAACACACTATGCCTCTGGAATTCGGCAGAAAGTGGGGAACGGAGTGTCTTAACACTAGGTTCTCTCTGCCTACCCTGCTGTGTGCGGGATACAGCGTGAAGCTGATTTGATTTTTGATTTTACATATAGGATTATCAAAAAGGATTATTTTGTCATGAGATCATTTATTTCAAAACGCGTGTCGTATTAGAGTTTTGTATATATTTCAAGTAATGGAAGTGAGTTAGCATATATGTAGTACCTATAGGAAACTTTCGAATAAACTAGGTAATGAATTTAACGAAAACGTGCAAAATTATTACACTCAACAAATTATGAAATGTACGTAACTTGCGAGTGGCTGGCTGGTCTCAGTAAGCATTGGAAGGATGCCAGTATTTTTCATCAAAATGGCTGCAACTTTGCAGTGAAATGTTTTTAATGCAAAAAAATATATATACAACAGTTATTTCATTCAGTTTGCTCAATTAAATGGAGTATTTCTTAGAAAGGTTTCTCCAAGACGTTTATTAATTGCTACGAGAAACCATAGGAAAACATTTCTTTTGAATCTAATTAAAACAAACGTAGCTTACTTATTGAGTACAAACTATTGTAAGCTTGTGTTTTTGTTACATAATAGTATCTAAATAAAATTATATATTAGTACAGTGATAATATTTTTTAAGCAAAAAGCCTCGCCCCTATTACATAAGACAACTCTCAAGTCTCTCAAGTAGATAAAAAAATCCATCTTTATATTTAAGTAATAAATCATTTAACTCTATTGTGTTGGGTTACACGAGGAAACATAAGCATTATTAAAATTGCTGTATTTAAACGCAATTTATTTTATATCATTTACAATACCGTTTGACTATAATATAACTAACATTTTCATTTTGTTTATAAATAGTATAATTTTACTTCAAGATCATTCGTTTCAATCATTCGTATCATTTTATTTAGATACTAGCGGACGCGCGCAGCTTCGCATGCTTATTTAAGGGTGAATTCTAATAAACCACGAAACATGTATTCAATTAAATATTTTTAAGAGTCTAAATTTCAAATTTTATAAAAATCGATGGCGATTTAAAGATTTTTCCATACAAACTTTCAACCCCTTATTTGCAGACTTAGGGGGTGAATTCTAGAAAACAATGAAACACATGTTCAATTAAATATTTTTAAGAGTCAAAATTTCAAATTTTATAATAATCGGTGGCGTTTTAAAGATTTTTCCATACAAACTTTCCACCCCTATTTTATGCTTTTAGGGTTAAAATTTTTCAAAATCCCTTATTAGTGGATGTCCAGATTATGAAAGTAAACATCTGTCTAAATTTCACGGTTACGGCTGTACGCGCGTCTTACCTCAGTCAGTGAGGACAAGTCCTTTTATATATATATATATATATATATATAGATAAGTGCATTTATCTAATAGTTAAATTATTTACTAATATAGTAATCCATCCCGTATTCTCAAATATTCAAATGATATAATAAGCCATTTATAAATAGCTAAAATGTATTAAAATTATACAGGTTTTTATATGAGATGCACAAAGGCAGCCTTATTATTAAAAGTATATCTTTCAAGCAATAGATCCTAATTACGGAAGTATTTATCCAAAATAACGTGCATAATACGGTGCAGAGCTATGAAAAAAACAAACTTAAAAGAAATATCTTTAAGCCTAACCTTTTAATTTAGAAATAGAAACGTATTATAATACCTTTGTATATCTATTTGATCAATTTCTTAAAGTCAAAGTCAAAGTCAAAATATCTTTATTCCATTAAAATGCTTAACATTTACTTGGAATTGTCATAAAAGTAGACAAAAATTTAAAAAAAAAACCAAAAAAATGTGCAATTTTGACTTGAAAAAAGCCCGTTCCAATAGTTGAGCTCAAGAGAAGATCCAGGCAAAGGAACTCATGGCCACTCTTTTTAACTGCCAATATTTGTTACAAATTACAATTAACAATTTTAACTTAGAAATAGAGCAACTCATTTCCCAACATCTTACGCGAACATAATCTTTAACAGAGTAATATGCTTTTTGACAGAGCCTGTGCATAATAACTTTTTTAAATTTCTTCAATGATAAATTAACCACGTCGTTTGGAAGTTTGTTAACAAACATGTACTAAGAAGTAAAGTCTTATTGTAATTACATGTACAGTATTATTTGAAAGTTTTAACAATTCGCCTTGGAGTTTTATCAGTGCAATGATGTTAGACGCGACGTACTAATTACTTTGCCTGGTGCCTCTAGCAGGCGTTGTTAAATATAATTAGGAGGAACGCTTCACGAGAGAAGGGTAATTAGTTCTGGCGCAATCGCGAACTGGTACCTACCTACAGAGGTTTCAAATCAACGCCTTTAAGGTTTTCATTTGTGAAAATCAACTGTCAGCGTTATAAGACAAGTTTGGTTTTTATTTTTTTTAGATTTTTCATTTGAAAGTCTTAAATTGATGTTGAAATAAAAAAAAATGTCTTTATTTGTGTGTGCTTAAAAAAATGTATATGGAAAACTTTTTTACTGTCCATTTAAAGGTAAGCATTTTAATTAATATTGTTTAAAAAATCCTAAACATCTTTTTTAACAGATATTTTTAAAATATTTGAATTATACGGATAAAGGATAATTATTGGAAATAAGGATAAAGGATAAAAGATACTCGTAGCTTTTAGATAAACTAAGCAAGTGGAATTTAACAGGCTGATATTAGCATTTATTATTTTCTATATAATTTTATAAATACTTGGAAGTAATGGGTTTCATTATTTTAAGTTAATAAAATAATAAGATTTACAAATAGATTTTAAATAAATTGTGCATTTTACCGACATATATAGCGCCTTTTACTTTTTGACCATATCATATGTCATATTACAAAAAAGTAACATAAACTGAAGCTGGAAAATGTTATAAAAATATATTGTCTACGTCGTTAATACAAAAACAACCCCAATTACTCGTGACATCCTATTTCATAAAGTTAAGGATATTCGAGGCCGAGCACGACACGCGATGCCACGCCCTCAAACTCAATAAAGGCTCGACTGAACTACTTTTGAAATGTCAACTTCCATAAGTTTACCTTCAGATATCCTTTGAGGATACGAGAACATAAACTATAAAGCGATTTCAAAGACTCGTGGGATTCCTATTGTTTTGTGCCTCAGAGGAAAAAATACGACCGCAAATGAAAAAGACAACGTATAGACGAGCAATCCCAGTTAGTATTTTCAACTGAAAAGTTCAACAGAAAGGATGTATCCATCATTGCAATGAGACGTTTCTACGCGAAGACACTAGGAATTGGTAGTAAGGGGGTGTGTGGAACGCATGCGCGAGGCCCAAGGACACGAATCGTGGCTCAGTCTGGCGGGAGGCATCGCCGCGGCCACCTGTCCCCCTACTCCTGCAAGATGAGGAGCGCCGCATAGCTCGCGACTGTGACCGAGCCCCGCATGCCACATCCAGGAGCCCCAGCTGCCGGCCGCAGAGCGACCATTAGCACCGAAGCCCCAAGGGCGCTCCGATTCAGCCTCGTAATTGGATTTTGACGTTCAATAAGCAACGTTATGCTGATTTGATTGGAAAACGCTTTCCGCTTCGATATTGCAGCTTGCTTTACTTCCTCTTCGCGACTCTGCTTTGTGTAGATGCTTTATTTGTTTTTCAAAATTAATTAGATATCGGATCTTTGTCCTTCGTACTTACGTAACCCGTTACGAAGGTACTTGTGTATCAAAATGTGATAGTACTCTTATATGAATATAGCTTGTAAAGGACACGAGTGTTAAAAGTTTTAAGTGAACATGACTTGCTGGGAAAGCGTAGGATTACTTGGACCTTGTGCGCTTCTCGCCTCATCTGACGTCAGGGTGAGTCCAATTCCATAAAATTCAAGGTCTCCTCCCTCACGCCACTGGAAAAGTAATTTACAATGAAATTACTCTAATTTACCGTAAGATATTAACGGGACATGAAATTATATAGTTGATTTGACTCTAAAAGTTAATTTTTCGATTCAATAAACTGTAAAATCATGTTATTGCCTTATAATTAATGAATCTTATTATTAATATACATTAAATCAAAATACAAATAAAAGTTTCACAAACAATCAATTACTAATATATTTGTATATTTTTTGGAAAACACATTCTTATTAGTAAAATATTTGCATTTCTAATGATTTATCTGAGTAAAGCTAATATATATTTAGTCGGTTCTTGGAAGACTCATCAACAACATCTAAACTATAATGGTGTCAATTGTGTTATTAACAACAGAAGAGATACTTCAAAGAAATGGATTCTGGCATTGTTTGGATTCTATTTGGATTACGCAAGAGATGGAGCCGTTCGAGGAAGTTAAGCCCGAACACATTTATTTGAAACCACTCTCAAGAGAAGTATATTATGCAAAACACCCTGAAATACCAAGGAGTGAATCTGAAGAAGAAATTTCAATAACCATCAATGGCTTCAAAAATAAACACCGCGAATGGAAAACGAAAATACCTTTAAGAAAATTTGAAGATTCTCAGAGAAGAAATTCTTCACAAGCATCTAACAGAACTCGCAGTTGTAAAAAAAGTTCATCACTCAATGAATGTGAAAGTGTTTCATTGACAGTAGAGAATACAGAAAAGGAAAATATATCGGAAAAAAATACAATTGATAAAGATCGGGTCAGTGAATTTTTTAAAAAAATATATGAGAGCATCCCACCTCCGCCATTAGAGGAAGAAACAAACGATTTTGTAGAAGATATTAACGACCTTGATCTTCCGGATTACAGTGAATTTGAAAATCATCGAAAATATTCTACGAATGGCCATCATATTGGTCCCCTTACTTCCACATTAAAAAAGCAGCCGCATTTTCTAAATTCAGCTTCGAATGTCTTAGATTCTGAGGCAGATGACTTTGAATCTTGGTATGAAACTATCTATGGGGTATCAGATTTGATTGAGACAGACGACGAAAATTTATCTAATAACAATAATAACTTAAATGCTGACTCTGACAACTTCATATCGTGGACAGAAATAGTCAACATGTGCGGACTTAGTGAAAGTATATTCAAAAGCAAAGAATTTTCAGACACTGAAAATTTCATCAGTGACTCACATTACTACAACCAAGACCATATATCTGATATATCCGATATCGATGATGATATTGCCTACGCCAAGTTTGCTGTAAGAAAACTAGAACAAACTCTTAAAATTAAAAGTTCTTTACGAGACTCTTCTTCTATAGAAAATTTAAATATTGAAAATGAAGAATTCTTCAAAGCCAATATTGTGCAAATTGATGCTTCTGTGTATAAAGCATTCTATCGTTTAGCTCCTGGCGACGAAGATGTGGTAAATGTTTAGTTAACTAAAATGTAAATGTGAAATAGTGATATTTTATATGTATATTATGCAAAAATGTTTTCTTATAATAAATTACGTATTTATTTGAATGTCTTTTATTTTTCTACCGTGGAATATGTTGGCTTATTTTAATAAAAGTAAGTAGAGTTTTTCTACTTCTACCGAGCATACTAAAATATGTTATATAAGAAGTAAAATGAAAAAATTGTTTCAGCCTCCAGAAAACGAGTTGCAAAAGAATTCCGACCGCGTGCTTTCGGAGCACGAATTGCGGGTCCAGAGGTCACTGCAAAAACTCAATGTTCCGGAATGGTATGAATATTTTAATTTTCATATATACCTAGTAGTTTAGTCTTTAATATAACTGTTTTAAATTGATAGATCGGCGTTGAATTCCGCCACTTAACATGCCTCCAAAATTCGGCGGAAAATGGGGAATGGAAATGTCTTAATGGGAACGGTGTATCTTAACAGCAAGTTCCCGGCTTCCCTCTGCCTACCATACGGTGCACAGTGCATGTGCGGGATACAGCGTGAAGCAAAAAAATTCTAGATCGACCCAAGGACGTGAATCAAAATGTACAATATCGTGACGAAAATGTAAATCGAGTCTCATAAATGTGTAAAAAGATTTGTTTTCCGCCTAAATTGTGAGTAGACTTACGTATGAAGTTATTCATAGCTATTTCAATTCAACAAGCAACTTCACACGGCTATGACTAAACTAGTGTTGTTTATTAAAACTAATGACGCCTTAATTATATCTCATGCGGACATGACTTAATGGACATTAGTCCTAATGTTAGCTAATGTCGTAGCCGTATATTATAGGAAAAACAAAACTATTATCCCATGCTTAGGAAGATATGATTTATATAGCCGTGACTCTCCTTAGTTGCTTGATCGATATATTTTTATATCGATTTAATAATTGTTACCACAATTTTAATTATATGTTCATTGTAGAGCTATTGTCTTCTATTGTACTTCGTTTTCTTTATAAGATATTAAATAATTCCAAATATAATCGGAAAATTTATGTTTTGTTATTCAAATAAATAACAAAACAAACTTAAATCTCGATCGTATGTACATTACAATATCCTAATAGACAAAATAAATATAGAATTTTGCCATAAAAATATATGTAGGTAGTTATCAAAAGAAGAATTTTACCCAGCCATTTTAAATATCAGTCTATCGATGCTCAACGGAACACAGTTCTATAGCGATATCGAGATAACGCGGTCTCTTGTGTCTCTATTGTGCGACGTGCACCTTGCAATTTATAATACCTACCACGCCATACGATATCATAGAAATTTTTGTATTGGAATTTTAGCAAAATAAGCTCTTTAAATCGACAAATAAATTCAATTCATATTATTTATTTAATGGCTTCTAATGTGATTATTGAAATCGAAAAATTCGTAAGTTTGAACTTTGAGCTCCATTAATACACGAATCATGATTACAGATAGATCTTTAAAAGCCATTTTTATTTTTGTTCATATAACAACATTTTGATTTAAGCCATAAAGTTAAAATACTTAAGGTTATTGGTTATTGCAGGTACAAAAATGCCCCAACTCCTCGGGAAGGGTTCCTCCTCCGCAAGCGGCTGTCCGATGCATCAGCGTCTGCGGCACGCTGGAGCGGCCTCAATTCTAAGACCACTTCGCTTGGCAGTCTCGGCGCGAATGCGCAGCCGCCCCCGCCTCAGCTGTCCCCGCACACCACTAGCTTTGGCAGATGGTCCACTAGCCGCCTTAACTCGAACCAGGTTAGTGTCTTCCATGTATCTTTTGAAAACTTTTTTAAGCTTTTTTCTGTTATACTTTAATAGCAATTTTTAAATTTGGAGATATTTTTGTCTTGTAATTTAAGTTAAAATGGATATGAAATTTAACAAACTGTATTCATTTCAGACTTCACCGTGTTCCTCAACTCGGAGTAGCATTCGCGGCACAAGTCCTTTGTGCTCGCCATCCACTCGTTCCTCTTTTAGTGCGAGACAGCCATATCTAGGTTGGAGGAGTCAAGAGAGATTGAATACAACACCTCGGACGCCGCACGAGAGGTATAGTACTTATATAAATAAAAAAAAAACTTTGTTTTTCCCCCCTCTTTCTCTCAATCATATCTATTGTTGGATAATTTTTATTGATATTTTTTATTGTTCAGTATTATTTCATGCTTTTCATGTTGCGTATTGTTTTAAATCATCTTCATCATCTTTTTCCATAAAAAAAAAACTATAATTTGAGGAAACATTTAAAGAATAGTAACATTATCCATATCTTACTAACGAATACATAAAAAATAACATTGTCTATATGAGTATATTTCACTCCTTTAACATAAAAAAATTAGGACAATGGCATATGTGACATATTTTGTAAACCGCGTCTTATACTCTCCTAGCGTGACTTGACCTCATAACGTCTTCATATCTTTACTGTAAAGAATAACAGAGTTAGCGAATTTACTATCCGAACTAAAGAAACCTCTCTGACCCCTTAATTACGTAGAATCCTTTTGAATAGGTAAAGTAGACGTTTGTTTAGCAGGCACAAAATAATATTTAGTTAAATGAGGTAAAAACATCTAGAACGTTCATTCATGGAAATATAATGAAATTATGTAATTAAATATAATGGATGTATGTTCTTATGATCTACATGTACATGTCTACAGTACAGTGAATTTACTCTCCTCAGTTTTTTCTCTATCTTCTATAAATATAGATACTTAGTGTAATTGATGGTAGACTATTATATGATTTTGGTACGTGACGTTATAAGAAAGTATCAAAATTAATTAAAATCATAATCAATGCTTCGAATAAAATTGATTTTAAAATCTTCGTAAATGCGAAACTATCATCAGTGAAGGACATTTCAACCATAGCTACTATATTGTTGAGTAGTCCTCATTTTCCATAACGTATCTTTTTTATATTTTTGCAGTTTTTATAATTGCTTTCTAATTATCTTTTAGGCTAGCCTCATCCCTTCTTCAGCAATCCGCATCAGCAAAAGCGGCAGAGGAAATTCAGTCTTCGATCAAAGAGGTCACATCGGCGATAGTGCACTACGTGTCGGGGCTCGAGCCGGCTAATGGGGACATAGACAGGCAGCCCTCGCCGAGATCCAGTCAAAAACTGTATTGGGTCGAAAGTTCATTTGTTGGTAAGATTAATTACAATTTTAAGTCAAATATATTTTTTTCAGCTTTCGTGGAGTAGCAACGTAGGGGAAGAGAAGGTAATGTTAAGACACTCCGCTTCCCACTTTCCGCCGAATTCTGGAGGTATTGTATGCTTTGAGTGAAGAAATAAAAATATTAAATATTTCATTTCTTCGACTGGGAATTAAACCCACAACCTGTCACATTTATAGCTTATGCCATTGCGCTACGATTACCCTCTTGATATTATCATTTTTTTTGCGTAAAAAGTCTTTGAATATATTCATTCATTATAGTGAGCTCTTTCAGTTCATATTTTCAATGTGGCAACTTGTTGCCATTCATAAAAAAAATGTTTCGCAAACTTCCTTTTCTAAACAAGTAACTTCTATCGTAATAATATACCTATAGTAAAATGCAGCTATAGAATAAATGAATGGGAATTTAGTTCGAAACAAATTTCAATTGCAGGCACGAAACCGCTAGAGTCGCCGCAGACACCGCTAGTGGTGTCGGAAGCGCTACCACCGCCCCACCCGCGACCACCGTCCTCCCTCCGCCTCGACCACCGCGCGGCGCCCGGTGAGCGAGCGTGACCACCCCACACATTGCAGGTTTCGATACACGAACGCGCCAACATTCCCCTAGCTAAAACACCGATGTATTACTTAAAATTACCGCGATTAAAAAGCAACAGTTAGTACCTGATAACGTTTTGACAATGCATTTATACCCTGATATCCAAACCTGCAGTGTCACTTCACTTTGTGTTTGTAGTGAAATGGAATCGTAAAGTCGCTGAAGCTGAAGGATTTCGTTTGACGTTTGTGTTATAAAGCTTTATAGTGTAAGACTCAGGACCATGTGCGTAACTAGTGTTGCACCGATCACGCCTTGTGCAAGCATTTATTTGTGCATTACAATTAAGCACTAGCTTGTAGCGGCTTTAATTATCTGTGGCTTGACATTTTATTGAATTGGCGATATATATTTTTTTGTTATTTTCAAAAATGTTGCCAGTGTATTGTTTTATAATTTTGTAATGCTAGCAAAGGTTGAATTAAACTTTTAGTTTATTATACGTTTCATTTTTTTAAAATTATTATTGATTTTATTTCTCGCTGTGAAAGTATCCAGCTTTTGGAACATATCATAACATCTTTGCGCAATGCTTGCACTTTATAATGGAATAGTCAATAGATAAGATTTTAATGAATTTATTGCCATAACTATAATTTGAAGAAAATCGGAAATGAGAACCAGTTACAAGTATTTTATCATACAATGTACAGAATAAATTATTTTTGTTTGTGTGTTTATTTTGTTAACGCATATCTATATTGATTAGTTTTAGTCTTAGAAAATAATACGTAGTTTTGTAAATACGATATCGCTATATATTAATTTAGGTGCTAATTTCCTGTTACCTACTTACTCTCCTATTTAAATTTCTTACGTCATCTTTAGTTTTAGTCACAAATAATCTAAATATATCACATTATAAAGCCTTAATATAGTATAATATAAATAAATATATAAACTAAGGCGACAGTTATCAGAACCATGATATTATGTGGTGGTGAGAAGTGACACGGACTGATGTCTCAAAAATGTATGTTCCTTCTACTTGAATCACCTCGTAATTTATGTTTGGGCCGGCACGTCCCTAAGTAAATTATACAGGTTCTGATTAGGTTAGAAATTATAGATTCGCGTACAAAATTCGCACCGCCGAAGAAAAATTCCGAAAATACGCCCCCCGATTATATTTAATCAACGACGAGAATAGTCTAACTTTCGAAGGTTTTTTTTAAAATCTAATTCTTATTAATTTTACTCATTTTTAAAATGACAGTCTGTGGTCAGAATAACCCTAATAACCTGACGCCATTTTCTTTATTATTATTTTCATATTAGTGCAGTAGCTCTCTATATGACCAACAAACTAAATATTTCTATATCTAAAATGTAATTTTATTCATAGTAATAGCTATATAAAATGTTATAGAATCTCGGTACCTTTTTGTTTATAGAATGAAGTGAATATTGTATGTCTCCATTACATTTTATATCATTGTATGTACCTTTTAAGTTAAACTTTACTTATAATGATTATTAAATATATTCAGTTTTATTTTATTTTTGTTTTATTTTTATTTCTGTGACGTTTAAATTATGTTAAATTTTTTCTTGCTAGTTTAGATGATAGTTTAAAGTAATTCGAAGAAAGTAGTCTTTTTAACATTTTAAAAGGTGTTCGATAAATTATGGAAAATAACAACACTAACCGGGGTAAGTGAACATTATTATTTGAAATTAGATATAGTTTAGTCACCATGTCCTGTTTTATGCACCTGTTCCACTTGTTTTACATTTATGCTTACTAAATATATACTAAAAATATATTATCCAAATTCAAATATCTTCAGAAAATATTTAACGTGGCCCTTGTAATTTCTTTGCATATTTTATTTAAATAATTTTAGTTAGTCCTTTAATTATAATATTGCAGTCAAATATATTTGCAAATTAATCAGACTAATACTTAACAGATAATAAAATTATCAAAGTAATTGCATAACAGAGTAAACTAATTACCGACGACTTGCCATAACTAAAATATTAATACTTACAGACTTTCAAGATTCCCAGCGTTCCGTAAACCTGGGTGCCACTAGGCCGTCCCCCAGTTCTACCACGTTGGAGGACGTGCTTGATTCGCTTCTAGGCCTTCCCTCGCAACCAACGAGGATACCAACTCCTCAGCCCAGTCCAAGAAAATCTGCTAGCCCTTATTTTTTGTTAGGTGGGAAGGTATGCATATCTAATAAATTATTTAATATGAATTTCTAAGATATATACCTAACTAATATGTCCGTAAGAACGTCTTTAAAATAAAATTTTGCATACTTTCTAATGTATTTTCATTGAATAAAAATTAAAATTTCTCACAAATTTGTAGAACTGATATGCTAGTCGTTACTGGTAGTTGAAGCTTGTAAAGGATAACTGATTTCATATTCTAGCAAAACCTGGATGGTTCCTTGTATTATAAAGGTAAATTTTCAAAAAGTTCAAAACTCTTGCCTACATTGCTTTCAGAGTCCGCGCTACGAGCAGTTAGCAAGTAGTGGCCATAGCAGCATATCACCTGCATCGCGCTTCATCAGTACGCCTAGCGACCCCAGCTCCTTCACCGACCCCAGTCCCGATCGACCAGGTAGGAACGATATGTAAGTCAAAACCGTTCCAATTTTTTATATTCTCACCTAACACGCCTTACATTTTTGCCCTAACTTTTGCTTGTACCATTTCTAGTTTTTAGGAATTTACATCGAGGACTAATGTCAAGAAGTTGCAGGTATTATATACCCCCTTAATAGTGCTCCCACAATGTATGTCCACTTTTGACCTATTAAACCCTCTTTAACCTCAATTTCTCACAATAAATCTTATTGTATTATATACATATATTCAAAATTCTCCCCACTCCTGTAAGTTTGCATGCCCCTGTGATAGACTAGAAAGTATGTCCAAGCATGCTGTCTTGTCGTGTAGCATCTTGACTTAAGTTACATTCTTGTTTATTTGCTAAACGGTCCTGAGTCTTAACAATTATGATCCCTTTGGTATTACTCAATACTAATAAGATTGTATTGCAGGGAAGGATACAGTTGATGTTCCGGCAACTATGCAGGAGTCTAGGCGTCCGAGATCGGCGCAGGGCGATCATTCTCGAAGACGGAGTGAGCCCTTCGCCCATCCCAGTTCGTCTTTAGACCGCCGCACAAGCCTCGATGCCGCTGCCTTACGCTCAGAAGTAACTCATCATAATTCAAAAACATCCCTCGCTTCGCTTCAAACAGAAAATAGCACTGACGATGCACTCGTTAAATGTAAATTTCCCAAGTGTTCCTCCCGCGCAACTCATTCAGATGCTAAAAGGCATTATAAAACTTGTCACAACTGCACTACTATGTACTGCTCCAAAGAATGCAGACGATCACATTGGGAAAAACATAGAAAGGTGTGTCTTCATTCGCGTGCAAGTACATTGTGTCGACAAATAATTTCCGCCGCTAAAGAAGATTCCAATTCGTTAACACAAATAAGTACAATAGCACATAAAGGATATTTGGCCCAAGGTAGAGGAGTCGTAAAAATATTTTTCACAAGTCCAGAAGCAGCCGAAAAATTCACCACACATGGCTACCAATATTTGAGCGAGCCAGAGTTTGTGAAATGGACGTCACTACAACCTAACGAAATGGGTGCAGAATTATATACCGAAGTAGTGAAGCTTTGCAAAGCTTACAACCCAGAAACCAGAGTCATATTATATGTAGCAGTTTGTATTATAAGTGAGGTGCCGACAAAAGGTGCTGTGAAATGGGAGCGACAAATGGTGTCGAGATGCGCAAAATTGCGACTTAGTAAAACAGTGTCTCAAGCAATTCAGGAACAAAATCGAAAGCGAAATAGAAGAGACAGTAAAGGCACGCCCGAAGACCGAGAAACGTTGATACTAACATCAAGACTGACGAACGCGGGAGAGAAAAATGCAGCAACTGCGCACAAATTCAGAGAGATATGCTTTAGGAATATCATAAACGAATTAGAAGGTCGGGGGGTTGTGTTGAAGAAGCATTTCCCTGAAGTATATTCGAGGTTGGCGGCGTACGTGGACGGAACTAGTGATAGGTTCATCCCAATGACTATATACCCGCGGGACGCTAACAGTGGGAGGTCGTTTGTGTGCGTGATAATCCCGGACAGTGAGGCGGACGCGCCGGTTGATGGGAAAGTGGTCACCGTGGACGTGGGTGTCGACCGCTCGAAGCACCAACTGTCGACGCCTATGTGATCCAGGCTTTATCTTAGATCATTTATCCATGTATATATTTCAAATTTAAAAGAATATAATCGCTCAAAGCTGTATTCTCATGAACGATTTTGGCTATTTCGTATTTTTCTTCTTCATGAGTCGTATGTAATTTGGTGTTGGATGTACTCCTTGTCTACTTACATAATTTTTGTCAGTGTTATCCTAATACCTTATATTAAATGCAGCATTCACAATAAATTATTAAATGATGTATTAATATGCGACTATTAAGGGAATAAATTATTCTTATATTTGTATGTGTGAACATATTAAAAATGTCACAATGAAATAAATTTTTATGAAAAAATTACTTATGTATGGCGTTTAAGTCCTTTTTACTCTTAAATTAAAAATATTTTAATACTATTGATAAATGTAACCACCCGAGTATTTGAATGTTTAATATTACAATATTTTATAAATAATATAAATTTAACAATTTTATAGTATGCCTTAAAAATATGGCTTTTATTTAAGTTATACAATTGTTGTTTTATTGAAAATAAATATATTGTTTTAAATTAATAGATATAATCGTCATATATATGTGTGGTTATAGTGCAGTGGCTGAAAAAAAAAAGAATTTTATACTGTGACATTTTTGACCATGCATGCTTAATAACATTCTATTTGCTAATATCAAGCTGAACACATTAAATAAGCTTTTAGAACCTACCTTATATTTTTTGTATGATAAAAAAAATCATTACAAATTTATTACTGATGAACTGTTCAAAAATTTCAAAACAATTACATTTTTTTAAGTTATAATATTTAGGCAAACACATAAATCATTAGTATAAAATTCTTTTTTTTGAGGATTTTTAACAAACACTTAAAATATAAAGTGCTTTATAAATATGAATATTATCACAATGTACATTTAAAGATACATTAGTACATTGCTAAAATGAGTATAACAATGTCAAGTCAAATTTTATTTTTAAGCAAAGATAAGTGTAATTAAAATGCCTGTCATTTTACATTTTGACAATACTTTAGTGGGTATATTAACAAAAAACGAATTCGCAGATGATTATGACTATACAATAATATATAAAATATTAATGATTTAATTTTTATAGAACGCATGTGGGCGTGTTTAGTTATGAGTGTCATATTTTATTATATTATTTATATACTTATTACATAAATTGCTTTTAAATATTAAAAATATTACACATATATTTATATTTTATGTATTTCAAACATTTAATACTAGTTATATCAGCTAGCAGTAACTTTTATCAGCTGACATGAAAAAAAAATATTGGCGAAATATCTTACCTTAATGGAAACATCATCTTACGATAAGAAATAATAGCGCAAAATTAGTAAACAATAAATTTAATATTACTCCTGTCAACAGTGCCAATTGATAAATTGAGAAAGTGTATTTGTTCTTTACTTAAATATTATTAATAATATTCAAATTCGGAACTCGAAACCATGTATGGATTACAGATAGTTAATAAAATTGAAATAGCTATTAAATCGTTGCAAAAAAAATCATGAATGGACAATAGTTCAATTACATCTGTCTCATTTACAGAAATTTGAATTTATAATTTAAACATGTATCAATTATTTAAGGAATTTAACAATATACATTTATTTTATGTAAAATAAATGTATATTACAGTTTAAGAACAAAATTGCAGCCATTCCAAAAATTTTGATCTCGATATTTTTATAAGTATAGATGGTTTAAAAAATACAGTTTACAAGCCAAAATTAGAATAAACATAATAATAACGCGTGGGTGGTTTAATCCTTTGTAATTTATTGCAATTTTACTCGTACTTATGTCTGTTTTAGATAGAAATCTTTGATGTTTTGATAAATTTGGACGATTGTAGGCAACATTTAAAGAATTGTGAGTAAAATAAAATTCACTTGTCGCTTGCGGGTTCAAGCGAATTATTGATATGTCATTTAAAATATTTCAACTCACCAAATAGTCTCATATCACCGCCATACACATCCGAAAATTTTACCTATGACCGTTAAAATTCATTTTCTACTTTCCGCAAATTAATGTTATTGTTATCATGTTACTGTGGTGTTCAATTTACAAGGCAGTCAAAATATCCTCTACAATTATATAATATGTATAATTGACATTGAAAAAATACAAACAATTTTACAAATACGAAAGTTAATAAAAATATCTATTATATTTAAACCTACCTACCAAATTGATATAGGTGTATTGTGCCTCGCTAGATTCCTTACAGATAGAAGTTAAAATATGTTGACATTTTATTTGTTTAGTGCTTGTTTGTTAGGTCATTTAGATTTATTTTAATATAAATAATTATGTAGGTAATATAAAAATGTACACATGTTATTAAGAATAATAACTTTGACATTCCTTTTAGCTAGCTTCCGTTATAAAGCATAATTTAGATATAACTTAATCTCTTCTATAGTTATTTGTAAAAATTATGAATGAGAATTGCCTCGTAAAAAATATTTCATACATTGATATATTCATATTGTTACCATATCAATTGTTTTTCATAGTCTGGTATAGATTTTTTTATCTAGTTGTCCCTATAATGTATGTATTTCAAATAAACAATGCAGCTAATTATTTTGTTTCATTTTTATTCATAATCTTTATAATTGTATGTTTAAATGTATCTACACGAAACACACGGTAGAAATTCCTAGGTACGAACGAAACGCTTTTCGAACGAAACGGCTACATTCTGTATTCATCTGTATTTCCTGTGACATAAAATGTGGGGGTCTTCAAAGATAAAGTGAATAGGTATCTTTTAGGCAAGCGTGCACCAACGTAGATCGCATCACCAGACTTGATGCGGTCAAACGCAAGCCCATTCCATATAAAAAAAAAACTACAACGCCGATGGGCGATTGGCAGATAATAGACTTTGTATGAGAAAATAGATATTCGTGTAACGTAATTCGTAGCACGTATGATGTAACTAAGAGCGCAGAAATAGGGAGGGCAGTGGGACACGAACATATCTGTTCCAAACCTAAAGTACAGGCCCAAGCATGCTTCATAAAAGTAACAAAATTGATTTACTCTGGAAATAACATTTGTTATGAAGATGTTAAATCAGCAAGCAAAAAATATTATTCCTTTATTCATTTACTGATACATTTATATATAGTATTAACAACTTTAAAACACATTACCGAGTTTTAATATCATAAACTCCATAAACTATATAATTCTAGAAATACTATATTTTTATGAAAAAAAACAATAATTTGCGTTTCTTTTATAGAAGCTGACAGTACAATTTACGAACGAAACTTTGACCTTTGACTTTGACATTAGTTTGACATTTCTCCAAGTGTTTTAATTGGATTGCGTTCGCAGAGCGAGCGGAAAACGTAATTTTTATTTTTGTTGCACTTATGTTACGACATTAACGTGCGTACTTGAGAGATAAATAAAAATTGAGCGGTAATTTAATATTCTTTATTAAACATGGTGCCGGCAAACGTTATTTATGCAGCTGTACCTATTTCTGCAATAATTGCGCTCGGATTAATACGCAAGTGGCGATCTAGAAATTGGGCGAAGTGCACAAGCAATACATGTTTGCGAGGTAAAACTTTCCTCATTACTGGCGCAAACAGTGGTATAGGCTTAGAAACAGCTAAAGCTCTGGTTAAAAGGAAAGCTAGAGTAATATTTGCTTGTAGAGATATAGAAAAAGCAAAGGAAGCAATCGCAGAAATTAGAAAAGAACAATCCCAAGGTGGAGAACTGGTAAGTGGAACCGTAGCAAACACAATTATTAAACAAAATACATTTAAATAATTTATTTTAAATATAATAAATTGAATAAAAATATTTTAAATATCATAAATTTTAATCAAAATAATATATATTTTTAGTTATGTTTTCGTATATGTGTTTTAGATTCCTATGCAGTTAGATTTAGCATCATTTGATTCTATAGAAAAGTTTGTTAATGTAGTTAAAGCTGGATTTTATAAAATAGATGTGCTTATAAACAATGCTGGTGTTTCAATTCCATTAAAACAAGATTTCAAAACGAAAGAAGGTTTTGAGATCCATCTTGGAGTCAATCATTTGGGACATTTCTATCTTACTAATTTACTTCTTGATCAACTAAAGAAAGCTTCACCAAGCAGGTAAAATGTAATAATGTTTTATTATAAAAAAATTGTACTCCACTGAAATCTTCGATTTTAGCAATTTTGACTCATTTTAAATAAAATTTATACAAATATATATTTTTTGTATATTTTAGTTTTATACATTTTTAAAAAATGGTTTAAATTTTCATTTCCTCACTCGGGTAACATTAGGTTCCCTTTAGCCATATGTGGTATACAGGTGAAGCTTAAAGCAAAGAAAATAAACGAAATATAATTTATTTTAGAATTGTCATTGTATCATCCACTCTTCATGAGAGAGGAAAATTAAATTTCAATGATTTAAACATAAGAGGAGAAATAGAAGAAGCTAAGAAAGGCAAAGGTGGCCGTCACAATCCTGGTTATTGTAATTCTAAATTAATGAATGCATACTTCGCCAGAGCGCTGGCTATGAAGCTGAGAGGTGAGGGTGTAGATGTTTATGCCTGTTGCCCTGGATTCTGTTATACTAATTTATTCAGGTGAGAAATTACATTTTAGCTAATAAGATAGCATAATAGCATCTGATTGTCAAAGTAACGGTTGGGGTTTTGATAGTAGTGTTGGGTTCCATCACGCAAGAAGTTGTGTTGCAAATAATAATTTGAGTTACAATCTGCATAATCGGTCAATAAATAATATTTTATAATATTTGAGTATTAAATTCAAATACAATTTTCCAACTAAACTATTTTACGGTTTAAG
This sequence comes from Heliconius nattereri, assembly GCA_013403645.1. Taxonomy (NCBI): domain Eukaryota; kingdom Metazoa; phylum Arthropoda; class Insecta; order Lepidoptera; family Nymphalidae; genus Heliconius; species Heliconius nattereri. Next base: position 2,771,244 of record JAAIXI010000225.1, read on the forward strand.
AATTAAGAATTCTTAAACCTAAATATATTTTAACGCACTTGTTATTAAAAACATTACATTAATTTTCTAATGTGAGGTCATGAATTATTAAAACTTTACTATAATTTGAAAATTAATCATTGAATTAATAAATAAAACAAATATGTCAAAGCATTGTTTATTGCTATCAAATGAAGCACAGGAAATCCTTGTAGATTTCCTGTGCTTCATTTGATAGTTCTATATGCGCTTATCAGATGCTTATTTCTAGAGGTCAATGGGACATTTATTACATATTTTTATCAAGTTGACTGATTATATTTTGAACAGTTTCAGTATTTATCTTTGCATTTATGTTGACTAATTATGTAAAATGTATAAAATATGATAAATGTCACATTTTTAGATGCAATTTTTTTTATTTACATAAAACATTGACAACACTATGAGAATTGTTATTTATCACATTTTATAGTTATTAACACACTATATAGTTTTTTCATTAATGCTAACTTTGGGAAATGAAATTAAAAAAATTTTTTTATTTTTTTATTTTTTGTAAAAATCTATTTTGCTACTTATGCAATATGTAGAAAATAATAAAAATAATATTTAAAAAATCCATATTGTTGGCTATAAGTATAATCCTGCTAAATACGAACTTTTTATATCATTTGAAAATGTCAAAAAATACAAAATCGATCTTTATTTTCATGCATTTGGTAGAAGGTGTCTAGTGCCTTTAGTTTCTTAATTTTCGAAATTCTAAAAGCCTCTGATTTATATACATACACTCAGAGGTTTCAAAAACATATCTCCTTAGAACTCTGATCCAACGATATGTAAATATCATATTTACATTTAATATATAAATGTGTGTATTATTTTATTTTATTACAGGTACTTTGTAAAATGGTACCACTATATTTTAATGGCCCCCATTGCGTTCTTCTTTATGAGGTCAGCGAAGCAAGTAAGTAACGCTAATAATGCTAATGAGAGAGGTTAAATGTTACAATTGTGAAATGCATTCTTGTAGGGTCCCCGTAAATTTCGATGTTATAGTATTTTGTTCAACCTAAATATATTTACTTATTTTTATTATTTCTTTAGGTATGGCTTTAAAATATTTTACCCTTTATGCTGTTCCTGTAAATAGAGCGCTGACGCTTCCACTCTGTATATACGTTTATATTAAAGATGTTCAAATAAATATCTTTATTTACTGCATTCTTGTTTAAAGTAGTTGTAACAAGGTCTGCGAACAATTTAGTTGTAGGCGAAAATATTTAGTAATATTAAAATAATGACGTGGGATTTCTTATATAAGTTGATATAGTAACAGGGCCTGATTATGACACAGTACCTACTAAGTCAGTAAGAATAATCATAATGTTAGTTAATTGCATATATTGAAGGTTAAATGCATGCATGCAATGTGTGTGAATTCAAGTCTCTCAAAATTATTGATAACTTCAAATATGGGTGTTCTTTGATATTTCTTCCTTAAAAAAAGACTTTTTGATAAATTATTTTTCTAACTTTATAACTCTTTATTTAACTTATTTTTGTATAAAACATTTGTACAATTTTAATAAAATTTCACAAATACATTTCTTACATATTATTACTTTTTTTTCTATCCTCTGGATAGGAACTGAACTCGAAATTATCGCGTGTATGTAAATCATTATAATTTGTTTGATAATAATAAAGATAAAAGAACTAAATAGTAATTACTTCTTGCTATTTTTTGCACCATGCTTAAGTCGGTAAAAAAAGTAATTTATGTTTAATTGAGTAATAATATCGTTACGTAATAAAAAAATAGTTTACTATTATTTACATTATCTATATTAATGGCCATAAATAAAGTTACAATTAAAAAATAAATAAAAAACGAAATATTACTTTTACATTTGAAATTTTAAAATATTTTGTGATATTAAAATGGAGTGGATAAAGAGAACGTAATCGCTGTGCTTGCATTATATAAAGTAGATATGGAGCTAACGACAATTTTTAAAATCTCCTACTTTTACCGCACTTTTGGAAAGTACAATGATGCCCAATATGTTCGTAGTCCACGTAGTGTTTGTACGAGAAAGGCGATCAAAGCAGTCTTACTGCTAAAGGTATTCAAAGAAATCAACAGATTTTATCTCGTGAAATGAAGATATCACCTAGGAACATGTCGCGTATTTTAAAAGATGGCTTAGGACTTGCAGTCCATAAGAGACGTACTGGTTATTTCTTAACTGATGATTTAAAATATAATAGGGTGGTAAAATCAAAACAACTACTTAAACGGCACAGATACGTTTTAGAATTAATGAAGTTATTTATTTCTCAGAACTAAAATATTCTGTAATATTATAATATTTGTACAGTTTTTGGTGCGTTCCCCAAAATGATCAAGATTTCAATTCTCTCAACATCTTAAGACAGTCTTATCATAAAGATATACATAGAGTCATTTGCAAAGATATAAAGTCATTTGCACTGGTCGGGTCTTATCACCTTGTACACAACACATTGTTGTTTTCATTATATAACAGAGAAATATAATAGTTTAACACTATTACATTTCTCATATTGCCGCAGTAAACTTACTGCAAAACATTGCAATATATATATTTTTTATTTTATACTATGAAAATATCTTATGAAACGATAGCCTTTTTTTCCAAAAGACTTTTGAAAGAACAGAATAAAAAATTATCTTCAACTTAAAAAATAAATAAAATCATAAATAGGTATATACTACATAAAATCAGCTTCACGTTGCATCCCGGAACATAGTGTTAAAACACTCCATTATTTCAAGTCAATTTCAGCAATATCTTAAACTAGTGGACCCGGACGCGGCTACGCCGGCTTGAACTACAAAAATATTTATTAAATTATTTTCAGTTTTCAATAGAATTAGTAAGAAAATATAAGCCTAAATAATCAAAAAGAATAATAAGTAGAGAGTATAAGTATTATTGGACAAATATCTGAGTTATGGAAATGAAGAAATGAACCAACAAAAGAAGTAACAGTAACTAAAGGATATTCTTAACATTAGAAAAAGTACCTAAAGTTTTCCGTGCGCGCGCACATACATACTCGTAGATATCGACTCTATGAAATAACTAAACATTTTTCTATATTAAATAGGTTAATTTTTGCGAGCAATATCAAATAAAATAAGAAGAGAACCAAAGTGTTGTTTAAATAAATTATAAACAGCAAATAATTACATAAAAATTAACAATAGTTCGAAAATGTATGAAAATTCATAAAACTGTTAACATCATCTGCCCGTTCGTGTAGGTCATACTTTGCCGCCTGAAGGCTAGGTCATTTCGAATCAGTGCTATCTCCTTAATTATTTATTAGAATGTTATACAGTAAACTATAATTTAAATCTAGATAGAATGCTAAAAGTGACTATTATTATTATTTTTATAAGGATGAATATCAAAATATAAGTTCATTCGCATCCCCCTGCAAACCGTTGCAATAAATTGCTTGTCAAAATAGAAAGTATTTTAATATATTAGTAAATACGTATAATGTAATGTTATATAGACTATAGCACTTCTGAAGAATGCAGCTTTCATACAAAACAAAAACATAGTAAATCGGACCAGTAGATCCAGAGATCTTAGCGTTCAAACAAACAAACTTTTCCGCTTTATTATATTAGTATAGATGGAATTTGAATCGATAAGTATCGTATTGAATGACGTATTTAAATCACAAACAGGTCAAACTTCGGAAACTAAATGAAATAAAATGTATTATGTAAATGTATATTTTTTATAATTGTATCCCGCATCTAGCAAGGTAGGCAGAGGCATCATGAGAATGTAGTGTTTAGACACTCCGTTCTCAGGCAGAAAATAAAAATATTAAATATTTCATTACCCCGAATGAGAATCGAACCAACGACCGTCGCGTTTCAGTCGCACGTTTTCTTTTACGCCACGACGGTTCCGTTGTGTTATAAAACCAAATATCTATAAAAGAATGCAGTTCTTAAGATCCAAAGATAAGGTCAAAACGGAAACACTCAGTAATGGCATGGTCGTATATCTAAAATACGTATGATAGTAAGATATTGGTATTTCTTTAAAATTTACAATTTTACTATCTTTTGTGAATGTAATAATCTATACTAATATAATAAAGCGGAAGAGTTTGTTTGTTTGTTTGTTTGAACGCTAAGATCTCTGGATCTACTGGTCCGAATTTTTTGTTTTTGTTTTGTATGAAAGCTGCATTCTTCAGAAGGGATATAGGCTAGATAACATTACATTACATATATCGCACCTTTAGAATTATAGCCACCTAATCCAAAAAACCGTGATTTTGTGTTATTGTCAAAAATTGACCTAAAATAACGATCTTTGTCGACTCTGAATAAAATATAGGTCATTTTCTTATTAAAAGGCTACAAAACGAATATTTAGGTCTCTTTCACTTTCCTCCAATCACCGCGTACTCTCACGCGTAATATTTCGGACGTAACATAACATAAGGACATTATGAAAATAAATATAATAGTCACTTTTAGCATTTTATCTAGCTTAAAATTATAGTTTACAGTATAAGATTCTAATAAATAATTAAGGAGATGTCACTGATTCGAAATGACTTAGCCTTCGGGCGGCATAGTAAGAGTATGACCGACGCGTAAATATTCTTACAGTTCAAGCAGGCGTAGCCGCGTCCGGGTCCACTAGTGTTATATAAAATTGCGATTTTCTGATACGTTTAATGTGACAATCAATAAATATAAATTAGTAAAGAACAATTGCAATCAATAAAGAATATATTTTTTATTTATATTAAAGGTATTGTTTTAACAAAAACATAATTTTATATTTTTAATTGTTCTTTTCAGGGTTCTGAAACTGTTGTGTACTGCGCCTCAGAATACAGCATAGAGGGTCACACTGGTAAATTCTATCGCGATTGCGCGGAATATAAATCAAATTATCCCTTCGATAAAGAGGAAGAAGCCAAATTGTGGGAAGTCACCGAAGAAATGATCAAGAACAGAGGTCCATTAAAGAATTAGTTATGCTTGTTTAGATAGAGGTTATTTCTCAAAATAATATTGAATTGTTTTTTTTTAAATATTAAATATAATTTGAAATTAATTCAAAAAAATATAGGAAAATTAATAAAGATTGAATAATTTTTTATTTCAAAAGAAACAACATGTATAAGAAAATACTTGTATAGATTAGTTGGTAAAAAAGTAATAAGACGATTATTACGTCATAACTAATTAACAAATTGCCTGATTATTGATATCAAAATATTTTTTTTGTATTTTTAGTAAATTCAATAATGATGTTGACAACACTAGCAAAAGAAGAAAAATAAAAAAAAATACAACAGTTTTGTTTAGATTAAAAAGGTTAGAAAGAATTCAATTTTCTTTTATGTGATTTCAATGTTACTAATTATTAAAAATAAAACAATATTTAACCAACTGTTTATTGATATGTTGCGATCGTAAAAAAATGTTTTTTTTTGTGTAATCGGTAATTTTAAAATTTATATGCATATATTAGTAAGTTTAGTTTTTCCTAAATATTTTATGGCAGTCGAACTTATATCACCTTCCTTATACATACCATAGCATACCATAAAATATAATACATATCATAATTAATCATAGATGGTTCACAAATGTAGAGTAAAATTTTAAAACAAAATAATTACAAATATTTAAAACAGCTATAAAAACATCGCCATAAATTTCGAAGTTTATAAATCCTCATTGTTTTGAAATCAAACTTCATTCATTTCACACATTCATTTGTTTACAATAAATATTAATTTTCTTTCTAATAGGTACTTGGAAAACTAAAATTGAATATTAGAATCTTCATATTATGTGTCTATTAGTATAGAATTAGTTATAGGTTGTCTCCTTTTGTGTTCTCTTTTATAAATGGTGTTTGTTTTATGTAAAAACTATAGGCATACTTATAGGCACAAAAATATTTATTTAAATGTAGATTGTAGAAATTGACAATAATTATGTTATTTATTCAAATTTTAAAAATAATTGTAGTTTACATTTTCGTTCCTATTAGTGGCCACAATTATTTGGTACATTTTATTTGTTTAGTAGAAGTTTCAAAAATATATTGGCTATTGTATTAATAAATGATTTGTCTTTTATTGAATTATCCTTCTAATTTAGTTTAAACTCATCAACTGACTTTAATATAACATAAATTAAATTTTTCTTTTGTTCAAGCTGTATTCCGCATATAGCTTTTCTAGGTCCGTCAAGTTGCGGAACTCAAATCTATTAGTTTATCGAGAGATACATTAAAATTTTGAGAGAATCTTAAAAAGACGTTAAAAATCGGATCATTTGACTAGAATACTATTGCACATTAGGTAAATAGACTGAGAGTGTTTAGTTGAAATTCAAACCTAACTAGGATAAATAGCACAAATATTTTTTATACGAATACACGTATACACTTTTAATTGTTTGAACCGCGATTTTATACCCGCATTTTATATTAATAAAGCACGCGCTCAGCCCATTATGAGATCAAAAAGAGAAAGAAAAAAAATTAATAGCCAGCAATTGATTTCTCAAATAAAAACAGCAATTTACATAACAAAAATAAAAATCTGGTATTTCAATTATATTTGTTTTTCGTATATGAAAAAGCTTTTTTATAAATCAAAAGAGATACAAAATAAAACACCATGTTTTCCATATATTATATTGATCCCTTAAAGGTATCTTAAATCACAGCTTAAAAATAATTTCAGATCAAAAAGCAAAAAATCTGATATTTAAACAATATAATGGAAAGTTTAAAGCCTTTGCTCAGAAAATAACAAATAAGCCATTAGCTACGTCTAATTTTCCAAACTATAACTAAACACTATTTAGTGCATTTTATATATTTAATAAATAATTAAATAAAAACAAAAATATGTCAAATAAAAACAATGTAAAAAGAAATAAAGTGACTTTAAATGCTTTACAAAATCATTATCACTCGACTCAACCGATTTCGCTCACAAAATAAAACATTTCGAGATTTTTATAATTAAATGTGCGTTTTTAATAATACGGTAACCATAAAACTAGGCACTTAGTGAATACATTAAATATATATATACAAGAGTTACATCCTGCTATTTTATTATTAAAAACATTTTTATGTGAATATATATTTGAAGAATTGGTAGGCTAGATTAATTTCATAGCATAATTTCTGTACCAAAAGCTGCAAGCCAGGAAGGGTAAAATTTGAGGGATGTTTGCAATAGGATTGGGAGTTACTAATTTAATTAATATCAAACTACACTCAATTTTCACGAATTTTCGATATATGTCATACAAACAAAAAATGTGTAATTTATTTATTTTTTCTTATAAAGTTTATTAGTTATTTCTGTTTATATTGAAATTTTGTGTTTAATACAAAAATAAAATGACGAGAAAAACAACTGCATAACTTAGCTAATAATGCAGGTAGCAGTACTATTAAATCGCCTTGTTCATAAAATAACATGATCAAATTCAATACAGGGAATGTGGTACTCGTAAAAACATTTATTTACATATTTTTTTCATACTTATTGGGACAATAATGCGTTTAATGCCAAACAGAAGTGGAAAACATTTCTGCTTATTTACTAATACTAATAATGTACTTATAAATATACTTATTTTAAATTAAAGATTTATTCAACTACCGTCAAAACCATAAAATAATATAAGGACAATATTTTTGTAGTTCAATAATCTTATTTCATATTACTTGAAATACATCTGAAAAAATATTTCACACAAATCTTTGGCTCTACTTATTTTTACAAGTATTTAAGTAAGAGACTTCTTTCCTTTCCATTTTATCTTTGTTCAATTATAAAATATTTTTATAGATACGTTTCTTTTTTGAATACAATAAATCAATAATTTTATCACAACCAATATAAAATCATGTTATTTATTTAAATTATACATAAGTAGGTAAAATGTAATACGAGAATTTTGCTGAAAACTCAATTTAGTTCCATAAGCAATAAAATTCATATAAAATAACAAACTTAAATAGAATAATATATTTTTAAAACTATTCTACTTCTAGTGCTCGTGCTTACTATTTATATATTTATTTTTATTGCAACTACTGTACTTAATTTTTATTTAATTCTTAGGTATAAGCTTCTAGGGCAAGCAAATTTAACACAGATTATAAAAAATACAGATTAAATAAAAAATACAGCCTAAAAAGCTATTTTTCTATTGTCTATTTATTTAAACTGTCGAGTTTTGTATATATGAAAAATATAAAAGCTCCTTGGTATTTTTTTTACGTTTATATTATTAATTATAAACTAAGCCATAATATTATGCTAATATTATTTTAAAATTACCTTAATTTTTAGGATATTTCCTTTAATGGAGGATATGTAGATAGAATGTTTATACAATTATTATAGGACGGATGATTTGTATAGTTAAATGCAATTTTCGAGATAAGTACTGCAAAGCTTAGCATTAAGATGTACCTTTTATTACAGTAGTGGCCTTTTTCAATTACCTTTGTTCAATGACAGGATTTTAGAAGCTTGCAATTATTCAAACAAGGAGAATATACATATAATTGGAATAATAGTATATCTAATAGTAATTTAAATAAATATTTAATAATATCAGAAAGCATCGTTTACGGAATTATTATAAATATATAGTAATTTGCATTTAAAAATGAAGGTAGCTTAATCGAAGAAGAAGGCATGTTTTCAAATACTGCTACATTTACTTTTATAACATACAAAACTTTTCATAATTTGGAGAAGAGTAATCGATAGGTATGTCTTTTAATTTACAATTTTTCCAATTCATATACATAAACGTTATCAGGACAAAAATAAATTAAACCAAATAAAAACGCTATCTTAATAAGAAAAAACCGTTCTTACAATATTACATTTCAATAAATCTCGAACAGCATGTAGCTCTGAAACCGGTTGTGGGGCTCGTGCCGTGGAGGTTTACGGTTTCCGGATGGTGGTACATACGAAGTTCCTTTTCCGCTTTCTGCTCCAGGTCTGCCCACCTAAGGAGGTTTAAAATTAAACTTAGGGAGTATTTTCTGTCAACTGTTAATTGAACAGTTGACAGAAAATACTTCTTGGTTTGATTTTGATCTAATATTAATGTAATTTTAATTTAAATCAAATGTATAGAGACTCGGGATCCTACAGACAAACTCACAAAGAGTTTTGCAGGACTTAGTTTAACTTTTTTATATATTGTAAAATGGTATTAATAAAATTAAATTTAAAAAAAATATATATATAAAGACCGTGGTAGCACAGTGGCACAAGCTTGTTAATGTAAATTAAAAGCAAGGGGATTTAATTATTATTTACTAATATGAAAATATAAATAAAATTCTTCGCTCTGGTAACAGGGTAAAGCGTATAGTTGAGCATATATATATACAGGGTATAGTTGAGCTTCGCCACTTAAAACACAATGCCTCGAAAATTCGGCGAAAAATGCGGAACTTAGTGCTAAGACACTCCGTCTTAGCACTAAGTTTCCTCTGACAATCCTGCTACGTGCGGGATTCAGTTCTATTTGATAGTGCTTTTTCATTTGACTTAATAGTAGAACTATTTCAATGGATGGTCACAATAGAAGGTCGACCGATTTTTCTATCGCTTGCGGTTCATTACAAATACAAACGTTTGCCTTGATCGGCTATCGACTTCGCGACCTTCGTCTTATTAGACGTGAACTCGTATATGTAGTTACTACCGCAAGAGGTCGTCTTATTTACATTCTATTTTATTTTATATATAGACATGAAAGGAATATTAATGTTTTTTTTATTTTGTAGAAGTATTAATAAACGCAAATAATATTACATAAATGATTATAGCTATTATTAGCTTTAGTTAAAATACCATATTTCTTTTTAGCTTCACTCTAAAAATAAAAAAAAATAAAGCACTTAGTGTCAAGACTTTAAAATATTTTAAACGCGCAAAAGACACATCAAGGTTGTCATAACGAAAAACAAATAAAGCAACTTCCGCTATTTATCTGATCACGACCACACCTAAACTTAATATAAAATAAATATTAATAATTAACTTCCTGCAACTTATTTACCTAATAATAGTGCAGTTTGAAAATGTCTCTTTGTAATCGACAATTATCTAATCCTACTAAATGATATGCGTAAATCCGGTGGAGTAGAACGAATAACTGGGTTTCTCTAGCAAAATAATTATGAATGAGTGATATGCAGGTGCAATAATTTATTAATTCCATCTACATTGGTATTTTTTTATAAATGAAAAAATCCGTAAATAAAAAAAATCATCAATTTAAATTCCAAAATGTGTGGAAATGGAAAACTGAGTGTTTTAACACTAGGTTATTTACGAACGTTTTGCTATATGCTGAAAATAAACGAAAATATTAAAAATGTAAAAGACAAGTAGGTACTTAATCTAAAATAGCCCTGAACAATATGGTATTAAAATATACTTAAGAACACAGACAAGATAAGAGATTTAAAATCATCAACATCAAAGAAAATTACTGACATGAGTATTATCTTAGCATGTAGGTAGTTTCGAGATATTGTGTGTTGATTTACCTTGTTACCAGAGCGAAGAAAAGAAAATATTAATTGATAATAATTCATTCCCCCAAGTGGGAGTACAACACACAGCCTTCGCGCTTACAGCCACTGCGCCACGACGGCCATTGTATACTCGTAATGATGCGTGATAAAGTAATTTATGCAACTGTATACTTCATATGTAGTCGTGTGAAGGTCACTTTTTTCTAGTCATGTCGAACATAATGAACATTTAATTGATCTCCAGTTGAAACTATAAAGCCTCTCATTTTATATCAGTTTTATAAATATATTACTTACACTAAAAAAAACATCGCAGACGAGAGAAGAGAGAAATTAGTGTTTAGATACTGTGATACTACTTTTCGTCATACATATATAAAACCATTGTGGCGCAGTAGAAAAGCGTTAGACTGTACTTACGCGATGGTAGTCTGTTCGATGTCCACTAGCAGGAACGATTATTGATTATATTCAAAGTATTTTAATTTCACCGATCTGATAATGAAATTTAGTATGGCGTGTGGCTTCATGGCGTGGCGAGTGACTGTAAACTCAACAGTCGTGGGTTCGATTTCGACTTAAGTGAATTCATTATTTAATATTTTCTTTCCCTCTAACAATAACAAAGCTAAGGATGATGACAAAAAAAAGAAGTAAATATTTACCTTTGGACTGACAATGAGAAGGCCTCGATCACGTTGCTGTCAGCTTTTGCCGATGTTTCTAAGTAAGTCGATATTTTATTCTCCTCGCACCACTGTTTCAGCTGATCGTATGAAACTTCTCTGTCTTTTGATGACACGTCAGACTAAAATTCGAAAAAAATAATTCTTTATTGGTTTAAAACTTATAAGGAAACACTTATTACGTGAGGTCATAGGATTACATGTATATGTGGAGAATTATATGTTGTTTTTCCCGGTCTCGATGGCCAGTTAAATGGGTTCGGTCATTTGACACTTTCGAATACCCTTAATCGGATTGCTGAGAATCAAGTCATTGGTTTCTCCATACACAAGAATATCTACATAGCTTTACAATTTATTCCGCTTTTAGCATGGTAAGCCGAGGGAACCTTTTAGCATGGTAAACCGAGGGAGGATGGTAAGCTGAGGGAAAATAATTAATTCTCCTAAGTGATTATAAGCGTGTAAATACATTCCATTTTTTTTTCAAATGAAAAACTAACAAAATTAAAAGAATTCAATTTACATTTTGTGAAGAGAATTTCGGAAAATAAATAATTACTGAACAAGCTATATTGGACGGTCAAACCTTTTAGCCTACAGTCTAAAGAGGTAAGATAAATTTTAAGCAATGTTATGTCTATGCATTCAATAAATCTTATTTACCTTATTACCAACAACAATAAAAGGAAACTTCTCAATTCCATTTTTAACACCAGCGTAATGTAGGAACTCGTTTAACCACGTCTTTATATTATTGAATGAGCTTCTATCGTCTATGGCGTAGGCCAGTATACAAATATCCGTTCCTCTGTAAAAGGGTGTCCTTAACGACTTGAATCGCTCTTGACCTGCTGTGTCCCAAATCTGAAAACAAAATTTAAGCATAAAATTAGACTATTTTTAACAGACTTAACTTCATCCTGTATTTATGTAAATTAAATGTGAATCTTAGAATGTAACTAGTTCTAATTAAATAAATAAGATTCTAGACATTCCTTTGCGTGGAATTTGAACTCACAACACGTATGCTTACACAACACTCGCGCTACGGCTGGCCTCAATATAATATTATCATAAGATCAACCTGCGGGCTTCGCAAGGACGTTTAAAATGAAGAGATTACAATTTAAAGTGTAGGTAAATGTAGACTTTATATTCTTAAGCAGCGTTTTGGTGAAGTTAGCAAATGCTGAATCAGCGATATTTTAATATATTTTTATTTAATTGTTCCTTGGGGATGATTTCCCTTTCATTTCTTAGTCCCGGTAACAAGACCAAGCGCGGCATCATTGAGTCCCGTCAACACGCAATATTTCGAAAAGTGGGTTGAAAGTGGAGAATGAAGTGACTTACTTAACACTAGATTCCCTTTGCCTGATTTGCTTATGCCTGAGTATAAAGTAAATAAAAATGTTGAAAACATATAACATATAAAACCAATTTTATGAAATCATATTAGAATGTTAATATTTATATCTATAATATTTTTAATGCATAAATATATTTAAATTTGTAAAAAACCCACACATAAGGTCAAGTAGGCGTGAACAAACAGTATTATAATAAACAAGACTTAGCACTCCTTTTCCTTATCTAACATATGAAGGATATATTGTTATACATAATATTCATATTTGCATTTGATATGTCTTTACCTACAAAAAAGTAAGTCTAATTTTTTTAGCTTCACTCTGAATCCCACATACAACAGGGTAGGAAGAAGGAACCTAGTGTTAAGACACTCCATTTCCCGTTTTCCACCAAATTCCCATAGACCCGTGCATTGTGCAGTGTCGAGAGTGATAAAATAAAATAATTTCCGTAAGTGACAATTTGATCCAATAGGGTTATTTATATTTTTGTACTGTCAAATTGACAGTCGTAGCCCATACTGCTGTGCCATAGTGAATAGAAGTAAAATAAATATAAGTAAAATGTTTAAAAGGGCCTTAAATTAACATAAGTAAAATATTAAACAAGATGAATAATTTATAAAATAAATAATGTACAAGCCATTTAATATCTTTGCATGGGAAATAACATAATACCACTTTATTGAGTCACAAAATTGTATTATAAAACTAGCAATCGCCAGCGGCTTCGCCCGCTTGAACTATTCAATATATTATTTATTCAATATACTGAATTACTTAACTTTGGTACCATATTAGCGTTATTCTTATAAGCGTACTAGCGGCCGCGCGCAGCTTCGCTTGCTTATTTAGGAGTGAATTCTAATAAACCACGAAACATGTGTTGAATAAAATATTTTTAAGAGTCTAAATTTCAAATTTTATAAAAATCGATGGCGATTTAAAGATTTTTCCATACAAACTTTCACCCCCTTATTTGCACCCTTAGGGGGAGAATTCTAGAAAACCGTGAAACACATGTTAAATTAAATATTTTTAAGAGTCGAAATTTCAAATGTTATGAAAATCGGTGGCGATTTAAAGATTTTTCCATACAAACTTTCAACCCCTTATGGGGAGAATTCTTACCCTTCGGGGGAGAATTCTAGAAAACCATGAAACATGTGTTCAATTAAATACTTTTAAAAATCTAAATTTTAAATTTTATAAAAATCGGTGCTGATTTAATTTTTTTTCCATACAAACTTTCAACCCCTATTTCGCCCCTTTAGGGTTAAAATTTTTCAAAATCCCTTCTTAGTGGATGTCCAGATTACAAAAGTGAACATCTGTCCAAAGTTCACGTTTCTGCGCACAGCGGTTACGGCTGTGCGTGCGTCTTACCTCAGTCAGTGAGGACAAGTCCTTTTATATATATAGATAATTTATAATGGTTTAAAAAAATGCGACCTACATTATTATTTAAGATCAGTTCAGTATTTTTTTGTAAATACATATATGAACGTTTTTTTTAGAGTGCTTTGCAAAAAAAGAATAAATTATTAATTTTTATTTTCACCATATGTTAAAAAAGAATATAAGTACTAATATAATCTTGAATAATTCAAGCCTTTAGAATTGCGTAAACAGACTTAAAGATTAAACAACTGACTTAGATAAGGATTTATTCCTAATAGAACCCTGTTATGAAAATTCACATAAAATGATAAGAGCCCTTATAATTTTTTTTCGATTTTTTGTTATAGAGCTTTATAAATATGAACAAAACGAAAATGTTTTTACATAACTGTTAACATATATTTTTTAAGCTTCAAGCTGAATACCTCACATAGCAAGGTAGGCAGAGGGAATCTGGGAACCTAATTTTAAGATACTTCGTGGCCACTAAGGCACTTCCGCTCACCAATTTTCGCCTAACAATGAAGGTATTGCGTGTTGAGTGGCGGAACTCAACGTTGCCACAACCAGTGGCAATTATAATCATACTCTTGTGCCTCTGCGCCACGACTATCTTTCCTTTTTATCTTTATCACGCTATATCCCGCACACAGAGGGTAGACAGAGGTGTTCCCTCACTAGTGTTAACACACTCCGTTCCCCACTCTCCGCTGAATTGTTTTTGGAGGCATGGCGTGTTGAATGGCGGAACTCAACGCTGGACTTTTGTCTTGGTGCCAGAGAAAAAAAAAATCAATAAATAATATTCCCGAAACGCTGGCGTCCCCCCGTCGTGGTGCAGGGGCAATATAACGGTCGCGTATTGTGCCCCTGAGCCAGGACTGCTAGCACTTGTAGTTTCATACGTACTATCAATCGCAAAACAACCCCTTAGTGGTTGAATATCGTAAATATCCCTCTTAGGGAGCATATAAACAACGCCAATGCAAACTTCGAGACACCTAACACGTGTAGTAACAAAGACTCATAAAAAATGTCAACCCCAATAACAAATCCTTAGGGGTCAAATATTCTGAATTCCCGTCTTAGTGATCACTTAAGTGCTATACATAACATCCACACAAAATTTGAGACTCTTAGCATTTGTAGTAACGAAGCTTCGTATAAATTATCAACTTCATAATCAACCCCTTAGGAGTTGAATATTGTAAATTACCATCTTAATAAGTACATGCGTCCTATCAGTAAAGCCCATGCTAAATTTGAGACTCCTGGCACTTGTAATAACGAAATTTCATATAAACTATTAACCTCGAAAACACACATTTTGGGGTTGTATTTAGCAAGATTTTATGTTGTCTGAATTAGCACCTACGTCCTAAAAAATACCCCTGTGCAAAATTTGAGACTCCTAGCACTTAATCACGAAGTTTCATACAAACTATCAACCCCGAAAACAACCCCTTAGGAGTCGAATATTGCAAAGTCAGCGAGCACCTACGTTGTATAAATAATCTCAGTGCAAAATTTGAAACTCCTAGCTCTGGTAGTTTTTGATATTTCGTAATGAGTGAGTGAGTGACCTTTCGATTTTATATATGGACCGTTTATTTTGAGTGGTGTAAGTCCATTTTCTTTTGTTTCGAGAAAATTAAACGTTACTATATTTGTTGATTTAAAAATATAGGCAAATTATATGAGGTCTGCTATTGTTTCTATTGTTTTATCAACATTTAATTTTATTTTAGACTACGATAACACATATTCATGTGCTGTAAATGGACTTACACCACTTTGAAAATTAGACAATTGTAAAAATCGTTTAATTTTTATTTTAAAAAATCAAATATCACTTAAAATATACATTTTAATATAAATACGCATGAAAATTTTATTTTAGACGGCAATTACATTGTCATTACATGAAACTGATTGCAAGAATTTACTTATTCTCTGCATGTGGTAGTGTTTCAAAATATGCATGATGCACCGTAGGTATATAGGGTAGTAGCTTCTTCATATCTTTATATTTTTCGTACGTAATAGGTCTGGCATTTTGGCATTTTTCACGTAATATCACACGTAATCCTATAAATATTATAAGTCTGAAAATTTGTAAGTTTGTTTTTGGGTGAAGGTATCGCCAAAAGTACGTAATAGATTGGTTTCAAATTTAATACACAGCTAGAGTATGAATTGGAATAGTAGGTACATAGGCTACATTTTATTTAACTCTATATATTAAAAACTCAACTCCTAAATAATATAAAATTAGAAAAATAGTAATAAGATTGCGGAATTTTCTGGAAAAACATGGCACAACTGTTGTTTTTGTTGTTATTTTAATTCGCCAAAATACGGGCAAAGATACGGAGTCATACAGCCTTGTCGTATTTATTTGCTTCTTACAAGTTATGCGCTGTACATTTTCTAATACATTTCTCTATTTTTTTAACATCTATCTTTTAACTTACGAGTAGTGGAAACACGGAGAGGAAACCATACAAATCGTCCGCGGGTGAAACCGCGGGACACAACTAGTATAAAATAAATGAAAAATAACAAAACACTGATCGGCATCCATCTGCTTTACTTCTGTCAATTGGACTTACACCACCACATAATCAATGATTATGCAATTTCATTTACTGACCGATTTTAAGTTGTACAAATATAGGATTTTTTTAAGAAGTTAAGCACGGACTAATTATATATAAAAAAATTAAACATTAAACATTAAATTAAGCATGAATTACGTGATAGCTCATTTTTCTCAAAAATGGACTTACACCACTTTCAAAATAAACGGTCCATAAAACATATAGTTATTAATTATTATGTAAGGTCCCTTACAAATGATTTTTATGGAAACTTGCAATAACATAGAACCTGGTGGCACAGGGCTTCATGTTAATGTGAGAGTTGTGCGTTGGAGTCCCACAAGGAGCATTGAACTATTTTATTTTATTTACTTCCTATCACTTGTGAAAGATGTGGCTGAAGCATGTGGCTTTAAATTCTGTCACTCAAAAAAAGCAATACCTTTTGAAGAAATTGAGAATGCTTGCTAATGATTTTAAAATATTAGCTAATTTGTGGTTCTCAATGATGAGACATATCAAAACTTGTTATTTCAACACAAAAATATAATTAAGCAATGTGTAAAATGAATGTGTTTATTAATTTATACATATATTTAAATAATTTATTTTTAATTTGAAATATTTAGTTAAGTTTAAATATTTAATTTTATGTAACTATTAATCTGAATATTATTATTTATAACTTAATACATAAACATGTTGCGAGGTAAACAGGCCAAATAAGTAATTCCATTCTCCATTAATTGATATTTTTAAATTTTGTGAGGCAATAAAATAAAAATATTGTTAAGACACTTTGTTCTCCACTTTGTGTCTAATTCTGGAGGCATTGCATGTTTAATGGCGGAACTCAACACCGCGCTTATGCCTCTGTACCAAAGCGAACAGAAAAATAAAAATTTTCAGTAAATATTTCATTTCCTCGAGAGAGGATCGAGCCCACAACCGTCACATTACACACCTTTGTGTCCCACCACAACGACCTCAACACACAAGGCCACAACGACGTTAAATATTTATTTTTACTAAAATTGAATGTTTAACATTTTAAAAGTTTAATAATGTTTAATCTTATTTAATCAAATGATGATATTTACTTTGCAAGTACGTCATTAAATCTGATAATGTGACCTTGCTATCAATGTAGTTATTTAAGTAACAATATTAAGATTTAAATAAAATTGTATATTTACCTGTAGTGTATATGGCTTGCCATTGACCTCTATCATCTTATTCATGAATTCCACTCCTATCGTATGAAAGTTGTGATCGTCGAAATGGTTTGATATAAACCTGCTCATCAAACATGATTTGCCAACACCTCCGTCGCCCAATATAACAATTTTTAAAAGTACATTTTTGTTCGCCGTTCTTCCGTAATTTTGATCGTTATCTTCAACCATTATGTCTTTATTATTGTCATAATATATATAAAAAACACTTCTTTTATTGGTGCAGCCTTGAGTCACAGTAAAATCTACTTAATTAATGAATCAATCAGTAGTTACGTCCGTACTCGGGTACTGTAGTTTAATATAATAAATTAAACATTCCCGGACAGCAATTGTAATATAATTAAATAACTAAATTGATTACATTGCGAAACTACATAAAAGATCTTGACGAGAAATCAAATAAAACTAAACTAGTAAACTTTCAACATAATCTACTGCACAGCTGTTTAATTTGAAACGTCAAATATCAAGAAACAGATAATTAATATTGAAACAAATAAAATTAATATTATTATTATAGTACAATATTTTAGGTTTAGTATATACAAATAATCTTTCCTATATTTTGAACAATAAGTTATTAAAGAAATTTATTATATTTAAGTCTCCATTTTTACTAATGTTGCCACTTATTTCATTACCATAGCAGTGTAAATTTAATTAATGTCTAGTTACGTCACTAGATGTCTCTGACGAATGTTTGTTTTGCGGTTCAGCGGTTGAGTTGTGACGAGTGACTCGCGAGATGTCAGTCAGCTCAAATAAGTTTATTCCGCTTTGTTTTGCGGAGGTGAGAGGACATGGTGTCATATCGTTCAGCGTAAACTCGTTGTGCTTAATGTTTTTTACTTTTATGCATTTTTGAGTGAACAGACGTTGTGACTCTCAATAAAAGTGCTTTCTAATTCGAAAGACATCAGTGAGTGCTATTGAAAACTCGGAAAATGAATACATTTGCGCAATAGTGCTAGCGACTCGATGTCAATAAACTTGTCGGTGATATTTTATGGGAAAGGTGTGCCGCGTCGCTAATACCTGTTCGCAGCGGGAGCTGAGCCGAGGGGCTGGAGCCGGGATGGTGGCGGGTGCCTGACGGTGCCATGGTGTGGATAGCTAGGAGGTGAGTGGCTTCAGATGGGAGCAGCAAGGCGGGGCGGCGCGGGGCAGGCTGGCGTGCATTCACCTCTGACCCGCGCGGGGCGAGCGGCGCTCAAGGTCGGTGCGCCGCCTGAAGGTCGCTGGTCACGTGACGAAGGGTGCCTACCCCCTCGCCCGCCCCTCGCTCGTAGCGTCCCCGTTGTTTGTTAGACTGTCGCGACCATAAGCTTATAAAGAAATGTTTTAATTTTTGTTTGTTTTTTTTTTTATTTTTTAAGTTATTGCTTATTATACAATATATTTATACTACTACAATTTTTCTCATGTTAAATTATTTTAAACTGAATTGCTTTTACAACTTATCATTGTTGTTCAGGGCAATTTTAAATTCATACACTTACGTCACAATATTTCTATATAAAAAAACTATATTTTTTTTTTATAAAAAAAAGTAATGTTATAAACGACTATAACATATAATACGACCGTCGCATAGCTTTGAATTTGCATACGGAATAACGGTATGGCATGAAAGCTCGATGGCTATTTGATACTACGATTTAGTATGCGATTATCATATCACCGGCACTCTATGGCACGATTTTATAAACAGTCACAATCGCATACATACGTATGTATCAAAGTTTCATATTTCATGTAAAGAATGTCACGTAGTACCTTCGTTTATGTACAAATATATTTCGACATTGAGCTGTGTTTTATCTGAGCGAGTGAATAATGATAACTTGATACCTTCACTTGTTTTGTGTTAGAACCTTTTTTTGTTATTGCATATTTACTAACCAGAATGTTAAGTCAGCAGTGATATCGAATTCTAATAATTGGCTTGGCACAAGCGTTTGAGTGTAAACGCGACTATTGTGGGTTTGATTCCCACCCAGGCCAATAAATCATTGTTTATTAATATTTAGATTTCTTTCGCTCTGGTTAAAAAGCAAAACGAGCGTTGAGTTTCGCCACTCAACACGCAATGCCCGGAAAATTCGGCAGATAGTGGCGAACGTAGTGTCTTGACACTAGTGTCACTCTGCCTACCCTGGTCTACAGCGTGAAGCTAAAAAAAAGATTGATTTGGCCTTATATGCTTAAATTGCTTCAGAAAGTCTTAGAAATGGTAAAAAGTTTATAATGATTGAAAAATTATTCATTAACAACAAAAAACATTTTTATATATTGTAAATTATGTAAAATATGAAATAGCGAGCAAACAAAATAATACTGGGCCCCACGACAGCAACGTCGGCCAGACACACGTTCTCGACAAAAAAGTTGCATATCAAGGTCAAGATTTTAATATATCAATTATAAACCGCAGCTTGATTTGAATAACGATGTGTTAGTACATGTATTAGTTATTTCATGTAAGCTTGCTATTATAATTAAGAAGACTTTCTGATATTTTAATCATCTTTTATGGCCTTCCTTCAAGGATGTTTAGAGAATGTGTGATATATGAGTATCACGTTTATAACCTTACTTCTATCTGTAATAAGACGTCAATGGCAGATGCTACAGTTTTGTTTTGTTTCAACGGAGTAATACAAATCTCTGGACACAATTCAAATTCAGACAGTCCTATAATTGTTTTCGAAAATTATAGATGAAAATCTTTAAATCTCTAACTGAGAATCAGTTTCATGCTTTATCACGTACACAGAAGGGTAGGCAGAGGAAAGCTAGTATTAAGACACTACGTTTCCTATTTTGCGTTGTATTCTGATGGCATTGCGTGTTGAGTGGCAGAATTCACCGTCGAAAAAATAATAAATATAAAAATAAAAAAAATCTCATTGGTCTCAAATTGGATATAATATTTTTATATCCAAGTTCCAGCATGCTTTTAGTGTAATTAAATGTTTAATTAGAGAAACGTTTAACTGCAAAGATGTCAAAAAGTTAAGGAGTTACTTCAGGCTGTTTTATCCAATTAGCGAAGTAATTTATGTATATTATGCGTAGTAAACTGAATCACGTATAGTGTACAGCCTCGAGCACAGACACACCTTCATATGTTAATAGTTTTTGCAGACAAATGCGATTCATGGATGTGGGCTGTAATTGTATTGCGGATCTGAATAAGTATACAATAATATAGTCAAATACCTGTATTTGTGTTACACATTAATTAAAATAACGGTTCACTTTTCATCCTAGACATTGTTTTTGACAGCAATTGTTTCGCTTTAGTTAAAATAACTGTAACAAATGTATTTATTGTTATACATTAAGCGCTATTAGTATAATTAACACATAGTATAACGTTAATTCTTATAATTTATTACTAAAACAGAAATCCTCATAGTTCTAGAGTATATCTAATTTTTATAATATTGCTATAGTAACGGTAAACGAGAGTTCAGTCAAAATGTTTTATACAGCTAATTCGAACTGATTACATGTTTCCAAATAAGGACTTTAAACAATTGATTCTGTTATCATCACACGTATCTTTGGCTACAATACTAACTGTTGTTTAATTGTAAATCCGATTTTGAAATAGTATCACAGTTGCCTCATTGTTTGCCCTAGCCGGATGGTCTACCGTAATTACTTATTAAGTCAACAGTTTTAACTAAGTACATAGTCGTATATGTCTGTGAACGAAGGTTGAATAATTAAATCTATAAAAAAAAAACATTTTTTTATAGTTTTGTTTTATATTTAAGGATAATATATTATAATAAAGATTAAATTAAGTATGTACGGTGGTTAAATGTTGTTATTGACATTTTTATTTTACAGAAATAATGATGCTTTTTACCGCATATGTGCAAATTCACTTATTACGCACATTCACCACAAGTAATGTTTAATGCGTTAAATTGTACGGTAAAAATCATAATATTATAATGATAACCAACATTATATTTAAATATTTTTATTTAAATTAACTATGCATGCTCGTAAAAATTATTGAAATTTCTTTAATTGTTTTTTATTATATCAACATAGCAAGTACAATCTACAGATTGCCGTATTATTCACAATTATCTCAAATTTAAAACCAATAACACTTGTTAATAGCAACAAAATAATAAATCACACCAAACAAAGCTAAAGCGAAATAAATCGCGAAGGTAATAAGGTAGCTCGCGACTGTACTCTCACTACTTTCACGTGTGGCTGTGTGCGTCGCGGCCGGTGACCTTGCTATCAGGCGGAAGCCGTGAGTCAGCGCGGTGCAGGGACCTTCGCGTCTATTCCCATTTTATTATATTGATACTTATAAAAAATATATACTGTATTCATAGATTTATTATTATTATTTATATTATTCAATTATAAAGAACAACCTATAAATATTTCGTTTGGAAATAGACAATGCACTACCGTTTCGGTTGAAGTTTTATGTTTAATCTGTGTTTTCGATATTTTACTGCCGCATACAAATGTACTAAAATTCATAATATATGAATAAATTATTGAAATTATATATTTATTATCATTAAATATGTAGTGGATACATAATGTGTATATTTAAATTGTTGAATTGTTCTTTGTTTGAATTTAAATTTCTCTTTCAGACTTGTTTCGATCGCCGTCATTGAGGTCACGGTTTAATTATATTATTTCTGATTATCTGTGGTTTTTATAAGACAATGCAGAACTATATTACATGCTAAAATATGTATTATTTCTTAATAAAAATACTACATCTGATTTTGTTAAAATAATGTATTAAAAATACATTTTATTTTTAATAGGTTTTTTTTAATAATAACTTTATAATATACTCTTTTATAAATTACACAAAGGTTCTGAATGAGGAAGTTAATATTATCTGTGCGTCAAGTTAACATGCCAAGTTAGTTCCTTATTGTTATGCACGCAAGTGCGCTTCCATTGAATACTATGTAAAATGACTTTAGGTGTTTAAGTATTCATACTAAAATTGTATTACATGTAGATATGGTAATGGAAATGTAACTACTTTAACTATTAATATGCAGAATACTGGACTTTATAGCCTCGAAATTTATTAAAGCAAGAAATGTTTGGCAATTTGAATGGAAATTCTTGTATTATAAATATAAACATCGTATATTATACTATTAGTCAACCTAAAAGTAAGTGTAACATTAAAATTTCATAGATAATGAAATTATTACATAACTCGCTGTAATAACATAAGAGAACATTATTTTAATGTGGTAAGCTCACAAGGAACTTCATAGAAAAATATACGTATAAATATATATTTATTGTTTCTCGTTGATGGGTTTATCTAAGGAAAATGTAATGAAACAGCTCTACTTTCTACCTAGTAAGAGATTATACTTATTAACTCAATTGGCATATGCCAAACAGCGTTGCCAAACGTCCCGATTTTTGGGGGACGTCTCGATCATGAATTATTCTACGCACTTTGAGAATTATATTTTAATTCAAAACACAACAACACTTTTCATCGAGCCAGCCTTATATTTACAATATTATATTTTAATGTTATTTATATGTTTTTTATATAAACATTTGAACACTTGGAACTTACAGTCGCAAAACCCGTCAACATAGTACAACAGCGTCCATTAATTAAAACCTCATTCGTCCACTGGACCACACTATTTCGACCCTAGCGTAGCGGTAGTGTTGTGACATGGTTCGCGCGACACCGATTTCGATGCAACTCGATTCTCGAAGCCTACCGTTATGCGATCTGATCGTATTCTTATATAACGGATTTATTATAATGAATGAATGAGTTTTGTCTCGACTGCTTTACAGTCACTTAACCAGTCGTGGCTTATGCTGTAGAAATGCCAGTTTTACAAATATTTGGTCAATATGTGCTTTAATATTTTCTCTATATATAGTTTTATTGATAAAAGTCTGTAGCATAGTTTCAATTTTTATAAAGGTTAAAGAATTCATTCATGATAAATGTCTCTTTTTGTTGTGTTCTGTAGTTCATTCGTTCATAGGCAATATTTATATTTGAGGATTAATAATAGTAAAAGTTTATAATGTGTGATATTTTAAAATTTTATAAAAAACCTATAGGTATAGTAGGCCTATTAAATAATTAAATAATTCTTGTTTTAGTACTTTAAAATCAATATATAATATAACAACACATAGGGTAAACACTGCAGGCATTTCGAATCCATTCGTTCACGTACATTTTGACCCCGGCGCGGCGTAGCGTCGCGTTGCGTCAGTAAAAGTAAAAGGTGGTCTCTGTTTTAGTGCTTTTCTTATGAAACTTATTGTAATTAACATTTTTTTGTTACTTTGTGTTGTTTTTGATATAGAAAAAAAAACCCTCCCGGGTTTTCATTATTATAAGGCAAGTTATAGTTATTTTATATTTTAGATGTAGAGTTCATAACATACTACCTTCTGGAAATATGCATTATAAATTTGGGGACTACTAAGAGAACTTGTAGGTTATAATTCTGCGAACCACAAAACTTTTCAATATGGGGCAAGGGGTAATGGGTTCGATTCCCACTCGAAGAAATAAAATATTTATTACATTAAGATCTTTGCTCTAGTTTCAAGGCAAAAGGGTAGCGTCGTTCTGCCACTCAAGCGCAATACCTCCAGAATTCGGCAGAAAGTGGAGAGTGGTGTGTCTTAACACAAAGCTCCTTTTGCTTTCCCTGCTCCATGCGGGATACAGCGTGAAGCTAGAAAAAAAACAATTTTGAAATTAAATGCTTGTTGAGATCTGAATTTCGAAAATTTTCCACTAATATAATTTATACAAATTTTATAAGACATTGTAAATAACTATTTAGTAAACATCTTAAGGTTTCGATAAATATGTAAATGTATAACCTCGTAAAAAATAAGTATGTAGTGTCAAGATTTATCCGTCGATGGTCTTTGGAGGTTATTTAGATGTCTTTATTCAGAACTGGGATAGCCTTAAATGAGAATAATTTTGCATATTTACTTGGATTTTAACTACTTAGTTAACATTTTTAGAATAAGTTAAATAAAAGTTTGCAGTTATGCATATATATATATTTTTTATTATATTTTATATTTACGTCGAAATTACATATTGAAAAATTGATACAGATATGAAAAGATAATCTATTTATTGACGCGAACATGTAAATTGCTAAAGGTGGTAATTTTGTGACCTTTATGATACTCAGGGTAGTAAGATCCAAAATTTTTTTAAATATATAAATAACACTTTATAAACTGTTAATTATTTCATAATGAATATAAGTGATTTAAATAACCTATTCGTTAATTTAATAGCAAGTTCATATCAACTCCACTAATACCTATATCTAGCTTTTCACAAAGCAACGTAATAGTATAGCTCGTTAACTGAAGATATTAAAAGTTGTATTTTCTCTTCTTCTTCTTTAGTTCTTTATATAAAAGGTTCAATAGTAACAATCTTTTAAAATTAATCATAAATCGTCAACGAGTTCTTTTCAGCTGCGAATAACACCTTTCCATGAAACTTACACAATATTTACTTGGATTTTCAAGTACATTGCTTGAGTAATTATATAGATAAAATATTTTACAAAATGTTATTCTTTCTGTAAAAAGTATAAAAATTATCTTTTTAAAAAAAAAAATATGTAAAAAAATATAAGTAATTTTTAATTAAGGTACTGGGTATTGCCAAATCAGTCAATCGCTTTTAACTTTTGGTGGGAAATGGGAACCGGAGTTTCTTAACGTTAGGTTCCCTCTGCCTGCTCTGCTGTGTACGTGATATAGCGTAAAGCTAAAAAAAACTTACTAAAAATAATCGAAATGTAGTATAATAATTATTAAAGTTTCTCTTCTCGAATTAAGTTCTCGAACGAAAGCCTTTTAACATAATACGTCTTCCGATGTTTCACAACAGCTCGAACCATTCGAAATTCATTTCGAAGAACACATTATTGTGACTCATAGGAACAGGTCGTGAGTGGCGCCGCGTAAAGGCAAGTTCACATTGCTTTTTTATTTGACCTTGACGCTAAAATTAGAATATTTCGTTATTCTATACACTTATTTGTATAGATATAACTTATTAACAATATTCCTCTGGATTGGTAAGTGTTAATTTTTTTAATGTGGCCTGGACGAAGGCTACTCTCCACACATCATTTTCAGCTGTTGTAGGTTTTTTCGCCCCTTATACTATGTCTTTTTCATAAAATCCCCCTCCTTGATATTCAATGTTATTTATGTTTGTACTTATTCGTTTATATATATTTTAATATATCTAAATATATTATATATAACAATATTAAAGTATAAGATAACTTTGTAAAATATTACTTATTAAGTTATTACTAATCCTCGTTTATTGTAAATATTTACATTTTTATAGTTAATAAATAAAGGAAATACTTAGCTAGATTTCTTTTTAACGTGCATTCAAACAAGAGTTGTGTAATAATTATCTCTTTTTAACGTGCTTTCTCCTTTCCGTGTTCTCTAATCAACGTGACATTAGCGAAGTGACTATAGCTCGACTAGCATGCTCGGAACGACGATAAAAAATATGAAATATATAAAATTCTATTAAACTATAAAAAATTATAATTGTCATGCAAAGTTATTCATAAGGTTAATTGTCTCCTAAACGCTGAATACTGTTATTTTTTTATCAACTGTCTTATCTAAATCATCGATTTAGCCATTTCTCAGTAAATTAAAACGATAATTTGTTTATTCATTTTGTGCAACTCAAATGTCTCAAATACCGTAACTCGCAGTCATTATATCGCTGTTTTTTGCTACAATTGTCAGTGCCGTTAGTTAATTATGAACGTGCCTTTACAATTTCGTATATATATCTTAATAATACGAACCTACTTCTTGTTTTGAGTCACAAAATTTTCGGTTCAGATCAAAGGCTGGACTGGTTCTTAGTCACAGTCTACCACAGCTACAGTTATCTAATAGTAAACATTAAGAATTTCATAATAATTGTAGAGCTTACAACGATACAATGCAAGTACTTACCCAAATCACTAAGGGCTTAAGTAATATTAAAATCGATTTTTTTTTGTAACTTTGCACATGGCAAAGCTGAGGGAACCTGGGAACCTAGTGTTGAGACGCTCCAGAAAACATAATTAGTTAATATGAATTTAATAATGAAATTAGGAAAATATGTGTAATGTTTTTAAGTGCGGACTGTAATTGATATCTTAATTTTGTATAACATAAAAAAATATATATCTTTATAATATTCTTGGAATTATAAATGGGCTTTAAACTGAAACTGATCCTGGAGGGATTTTTATTTTGATCTAAGTGTTATGATGTTAACGTGGCATATTTGGGACGCACCTTACTAAGTGTGATGGTTATATTTTAAAATTATTAGGAATTATAATACCTCCTCCTCCTCCTCCTCCTCCTGCAGTAGTTTCATTTAAATTGTCAGATAGAGTTGTCTTACTTCTTGATGAATTATCATATCATAAAATCTTTGTACGTATATTTTTGAACACAATGTTTAGTTCAGCTTAGATGTCAGTTCGATCTCTATTCGGGTATTTCAGAATTGATTATTTCTATTTCCCCGCTTAAAAGCAGTGTCTCGAATATAAGCAGAAAATAAAGTGTACTTATAATCCGTCTTTCTACTCTTGTGTGCAATTGATTGTGAAGCTATAAAAAAAAACTTTAATAAATAAACGCAATTTTTGCGTACAGTTGCTTGTATTTCAAGGAAAGGTCATGTAAAATGTCGAAGACAACATTAGACACAGACATCTTTGAATTTTCCTTAAATATATTGATGAGCAAGCATACAATCATTTCCGGATGCCGTTTTTGTCCTATTCCATCCACGAGCATCAACTTAGTCATCTTAGACAAGTTTCGGTCATTTATAAGATTATGCTTCACACTTCGTAATATTCTATTAGTTTTATGTTATATATAACTCCTTTTATTTTACTATTATTACTTCCTTTTAGAACATTTAATATTTATTTTAATATATATAGATATGCTTATTTTCTTTATTCTCCTTATTTAATGACCTTCTATAAACACTATAATTGTATTAATATATATTTTTTTACTACCACATATCATGTTGATCCTAAAATTTTATTTGATTATGTCGAGGTCGATACATCCATTTTATCAACCTCGTATATAGTTTCATTCCTATAAGGTGACTCATCGAAACGGACCAACGATGATATTATTTCATGAACTTGACTCTGTTAATCCGAACTTGCCTAAAGTGTAATATTAGTTACTTAGTAAGGCGACAGTAACTGAATCAGCTTCACGTTGTATCTCACATACAGTAGGGTAGGCAGAGGGTTAAAACACTCCGTTCCCCATTCATCACCGAATTCTGGAGGAATTGCGCGTTGAGTGGCGAAACTGAACGACGCGCTTCTCCCTCGACGCTAGAGCGAAGCGAAGCTGAGTTTTAGGTATTTTGTATAAAAAAATATCAATTATCGACAACGTACGTTTCCAAGAATCAAAACAAGCTCACTCGCTTCGTGAAGTGTCAACCTTAGCGGAATGCGGCTGCGGCGACCCATTTTCCATACCCATTACCCATACTCCTCCCGTCACCGTACCCCCCACCGCCCCCACCGCACTGGTTACTGGTAGTTGCAGTGCCCCCCGTCCCTACACGTCACTGGTACCGGTCTGGTGCCCTCGATACAGTCGATTCCGTGTTGCGAAAATACTTAGTTTTAAATGTTATTTGAAGTTGAATATTTTTATAATTTTGCTTATTTATTTTGAAGAGGTCTGAGAAGGTGGTGAATAAAGGAAAAAAGAGGAATCGAGGTTTTGGTGAAATATGAAATCTTTAAAATTTAGAATATAATTTGTAAAATATGTACGTTGAGTTCCGCCATTCAACACGCAATGAACGGAACGGAAGTGTCTTAATGGGAACAGACTGTCATAACAGTAGTTCTCAGGTTCCCTCTGCCTACCCTGCTTTGTGCGGTATACACCGGGAAGTTAAAAAACATATACGTACAACAAGAATAACAAAATCATCAATTGGTGTAGTAACGTCCGTATTCCATTTTTAATTTTATTTAATAGAAATAATCAATATTACGTAAAAAAATACAATTTCTATTATATTTCAATACACATTATGGAATTGAATACAAATTATGGATTACAATTAAAATGTTACATTAAAATAATTGCTTATAACAATAATTATATACCAATTAACATTTCTCAGCTTTGAGTGATACTTTAAAAACTATCAAATGAAATAAGGAATTTCCTTTCCCTAGTTTTTGCAATGACACTCACAACTTACAAGGCCATCGACAATATAATGATTCATTGCTAAAAGATAAATATATGTTTAATTAATACTTTGACCCGGTATTATTTCGAAATGGTATAAGTGTCAGCATTCCGAAGTTGGTAACTGCTTTGGTCCTCGAAAATATCCGTCGATATGCAGTTAGGGCTAATTTAATTATATACCTACGAGTATAATGTTTATAGGATCAAGTTTTACTCTAAAATATATTTTATTTTGATTTCTTCCAACATTTTAGCGTCTGAAGTAACTCTAACCGCAGGTACAGTGGGTCCCATGGATATGCCTAGAATCTAGATCATAGAGCCTTCATCTTCATAAATAGACATCCAAGCCAAAGCATTTTTTTTCATTGAAATTATAGTATCTGAGATTATCGCGTTTTACTAAATAAATTCTTTTGCTACATTTAATGCTTGTAGAGAAGTGTTCTGCTTTCTTCTGCTGTCTATACCATATCTAAATTCTAAACAGGTGGCCATTGAAACAACCAATGACAATCGGTAATATATAATATTAAATTAAATACATTTATCACTAAATGATATTTGGTCATAAACAAAGTTTATATTGTAAAGATAATTAACGAGAAAGATTAATTATGATTAGTATTTTATTTAAAAATACTAATTATTAGTATTTTTTAAACTAATTAATGTTTAAGACGCAGATTTTTTATTATCAAATTCTAAAAAGCCATCACTCACTATAGTCTTTTCAAATTTGATTTTATATTCTGTGGACGTCTTCGTACGGAAGTTAAAAAACGACGTGTACTGAAAATTACTTTGCTTAAATTACCTATAATACGTTCAACTTATATTTTAAATATAAAATTAAAGTTTGTATAGTTTTATAATATTTAGCTAGAATCATTTTCCTTATGCTGCTTCTTTATTATCTTATATATGTATGTACAGTATATATAGATATAGATAGAATTTTAAATCGAGAACATATTTTTCTAATTTAACGGTCTATTCCCACTTGAAGGAATAAAGTATTTAATTTCCCCCTCTTACCATTTATGTGCAAAGCGTGAGTTCCGCCACTCAATATGAACTCAACTGACTCTCTTTGACGGAAAATGAAAAACGGAGTGTTTTAACGGAATGTTTAACCTTGCCATGGGCTTGCGGGATACAGTGAGAAACAAAAAAATACGCATAGCAACAATCAAAATGCAGAAATAATTGAAATTAATCATATTTTTGATAGCTTTTTTGTCGTTCGATATCATATTCAACAAGGCTGAAACAGAGATGCGTGACAAATCGACGACCAGCGTGCGGGCTGCGGACCACGGTCGTTTGACCTCGGCACTGCTTAACGATATCTGTAATTGTGGACAGGTGAACTTGTATTGAAAATGAGGTAGTATTTTTAAAGCTATATGTGCAATTGTTTTGCTGACTTTTCTTTTTGTTTCTTTTTTTTTTCAAGTAAAAGTAAAGGTACTTAGGCCTTAATGTTGTTGGAAACTAGTAAGGTTAAAAGATGCTACTCACATCTTTTTCGTTATAATAAAAAAACATTTTTTTTACGTTAAATTAAAATTTATAGAAGAATATTATATAATATACAAACGGTACCAAGTCTGAACTTGGTATATATATAGAGTTTGTCATAAAGACTAAATGAAAGAAAAAAAAAGTAGAGAGAAAAGAGTTTCTTGGCACTAAGTCCTCTACTATGTTATGAAGGAAAAAAGAGTAAATAGGTACACATACATATCATAATTAACGTTAAATATAAGTCCTGGGAAAGGACACTACCACATCTATCCAAACTATCCACAAAATATTAAAATAAACATTTTAAAATAATAAAAATCATACCTTTCGTAACTTAACACTGATAAAATTTAACGCTACATATTAAAAATAGAACCTATATATTATTATTATTTAATTTGAAATCTTGAAACCGAAGGAAATACGTTCGCTAAGATTGGTTTCACAGTCTGATAAATACGAATTGGGCAAGATATGTAGTAAATGCATGCCAGCAATTACATTACAGAAGCCAAGGTGTACTACATTTACCGCCGAGACATTATAGTTGAGTTAGCTAGCCGTAGATTACTCTCGGCCTAGACATCTATCTATTGATAGATTTTGCAAATATTTTAATTTATTAATACCATACAATATCTATATATATAAAAGGACTTGTCCTCACTGACTGAGGTAAGACGCACGCACAGCCGTAACCGCTGTGCGTAGAAACGTGGAATTTGGACAGATGTTTACTTTTGTAATCTGGACATCCACTAAGAAGGGATTTTGAAAAATTTTAACCCTAAAGGGGTGAAATAGGGGTTCAAAGTTTATATGAAAAAAAAATTAAATTGGCACCAATTTTTATAAAATTTAAAAATTTAGACTTTTAAAAGTATTTAATTGAACACGTGTTTCATCGATTTCTAGAATTCTCCCCCTAAGGGTGCAAATAAGGGGTTGAAAGTTTGTATGGAAAAATCTTTAAAACGCCATCGATTTTTATAAAATTTGAAATTTAGACTCTTAAAAATATTTCATTGAACACATGTTTCATGGGTTATTAGAATTCACTCCTAAATACGCAAGTGAAGCTGCGCGCGTCCGCTAGTATGTTATATTTATGCAGTATATATTTATTATAGAGGCCGTCATGGCGCAGCGGCACAAGGGTGTGTGACTGTACCGCGACGGTTGTGGGCTCGATCCCCACTTGAGGAAGTGAAATATTTATTTACGTTTATATTTCCATTTCTTCGCTCTGGTGTCGAGGCAAAGCGCGACGTTGAGTTCTGCCACTTAACACGCAATGCCTCCAGAATTCGGCAGAAAATGGGGAACGGAGTGTCTTAAAACCAGGCTTTCTTCTGCCTACCCTGCTGTATGCGGGATACAGCGTGAAGCTTTATATAATTATTATTAGAAAATTATAGATAATAATAAAAAGATCAATCTTACAGTACAGTACATTTCGCGAGGCTTAAGCTGAGCATTGCATTTGTGTGACTCATTATAAAAATGAGCCGGAAAGCCAAAAAAAAATTGCCAATTTTTTTTTAAATTTTTTTTTCAAAAATTTTTCTACGCCCCATTATACTCAATAGGTTTAAATTAAAAATCGTTGCATTGACTTCATAAAGCACCATTTAAATATGATAATATCCTTCGCAAACCATTTTGCTTGTTGAAATTTAATTAAGTACATGTTCGTTAGCATAAATTTTGACGTTTACTGGAGTAGGTAATTTGAATTAAAGTACCGTCTCATAATAAATCTGTTACTTATTTAGGTTAATAAAGCCGCACTTTGGCTGGTGTCGTCACATGAAACGCGCAACAAGCAAATGACATTATAAATTTGTTTAATGGCAACACTCTGTCATCAAAGTAATCTATTGCGGTGAATGCCAGAGGAGTTAAATGTTATTAATTTAGTAAAACTTTAGTTAAGGTTCAACGATGTCTTTAATATTTACTCGCAAAGTATAATGTATATATATTATTTAAAGAGCTTTCAAGTTGACATCGCTTGTCTTCATTTTCATGAAAGAGATGATAATAAACAGTTTATGCTTTGTTTTTAAAATGAAATTATGTTTCGTCTAGACAAGGCGATAAAACAATTTAAAATCTAAAATAAAAATAAAATCAATAAGTGCTTAACAAATTCTTGTGATAATCTACTTATCTTACGGCGTTGAGATTTGTCACTCAACATGGAACGCCTCCAGAGTTCACACAAATATAGGTTTCCAGGTTCCCTTTGCCTACCACGCTATATAAAGAATAAAACTAAAAACCTTCATTTTGTAAGATAATATAATATTAAATCAAAATTCATAAAATGTAAGACTAGTAATAAACAAATTAAATAACACAGCAATAAATAACTTCTTAAACAATCACTTTGCTTTTAATTAAAAAAAAAACCATTGCTGAGCTTAATGAAGGTTATGACAGAATCGTCGAGTTACATAGTCTAGGAAATAATTTATATTGTAAATAAAGTTCTCTATAAATTTACCATAACTCAATGCGTAATGTTGCCAATGCTGGATTCGAACTGGCAACCCTTGCCAGACGATTGCTTCTATCAGACCAAACATTACCTATTTTAATATTATTTTTGATATAAAAAAGAAATCTAAATAAAATACTTATACATATAATTAAGATTTAAATTGTTTCATTATTTTTTTATGGAAATCGAAGGCATTATGTTTTCGTTAGTTACTAATCACCAATAGATTAATAAGAGCTATTATAAACGAGTTCGGCATTATTGTACACAGACAAATAAATCATTTAGCATTAGTAAGTGAATTTGTTAGTTAATTGTTTTGTCTAGTGCTTGTTAGTGGCAATAGTTACAAAATGCCGTTATGAAAGATTTCCTTTTACAAAAGTAGGCCGTAGGCTTGTCGCAAATAAATATCCTGGATTATATTAAATTTAATAGTTACTAGTTGTTTATTTTAAAAGAAATGAACTGATGATGAAATTTTTAATGAACTCATAAAAATTTTGTTTGAAACCTAATTAATTAATTTATCAACTAAGTATCTCACATTAAAATGCAAAGATTATATTTTAATTCTACAAACTACAGAAAAAATATTGGTTTTCAATTTACTTAAACAAACGTCTGATCGTCCATATTTGATGTACGACTTTAATTTGCTTAAATTATAATTACCGTTACCTTTTTAACTTAATATTAGCACTAATAATAAAATATGTTAAATATATATTTACAATTTACCGAAAAACATAATATTACAATATTTGACATAAAACGTAATATGAACATTATAAAAAAAATGTCATTCGATAGATAATTAATAACATAGTAATTGGCTAGTGCAGTGACAGGAACGATTACGACATCGATAAATCGCAAATAGTTGATTTTATCGCAAAACCTTGTCGACACGCAACGCGACGCGGACAGTTACCGCGACCTCACGCGTAAAACAAATAATAAATGACAGTCATAAAGTAAACGTGTTCC
Organism: Heliconius nattereri; assembly: GCA_013403645.1. Lineage (NCBI taxonomy): Eukaryota > Metazoa > Arthropoda > Insecta > Lepidoptera > Nymphalidae > Heliconius > Heliconius nattereri. The sequence continues at coordinate 2,805,548 of JAAIXI010000225.1, forward strand.
ATATTTAAAATTTTCAATTCACGATTGCTCGTTCCGTTTAGACAGCTGTCGTCTGGCACAGAGAAAATATTTCAGCCATATTAAATTATTTTATAATATAAATATTTGGACTGATTTTAGTTTGGCTGAGAAGTTTGTGGGAACGTGGTTTTATGAAGTTTTATATCTACATCAAAAACTAATCGTGGCATAATTGATAAGAATCTATCTCGATGGTTTTAGATACGATGCTCTTTATCCTCGACGGCAAGTCAAATTCTGCTACCTATCGCGTAATATCACTATATACATGATACGACAGGCATCTGTAAACAAGTAAATAATGAAAATCTTTGGTATTAATGCATTTTTTAGTGTTTGCTTCGTATTTTATAAAAATAGCGCTATAAAGTGACGCTGTATTGGTTAATAATCAACAAAATAATTGCTGCGTCATGAAATACAACAAGTAGAAACGTTGCAAGACAATGATTCAAATAAATAACTCAAAGGCATGGTTTTTTGTTCTAATATAATCTTACAACTAGCATCAGTTCAAGTAGTTCTCTGACTGCGCGTCAACTCTATTAAATAAGTCGTTCACCTCCTATAAAATATTTTATTTTCTTCTATAGTTTCAGAGCTTTAAAGCAAAAAAACCTGACGTTAAATTGCAAAGAGGCTTCAGTGGAGAAGCAAATAATTAACCAGTATCCATTTCCGTTTACAGCATCAGGTTTGGATTGAGATAACATTTTATAAAATATGTAAAAAAACTAGATTATAAATTTAAAAAAATGGTCGAAATAAATATAAAATTATCCTATTAATAGTTCGGACAGAGTTCTTTGTCCTGTAGCTAGCTGAAATTTGGTATATCGGTATGTTTACCTCGTCTATTTAAGTGACGCCGTGGCCGTGGATGCAGGGTGCGTCGCACTCTACGGAGAGATGACCTCAACTATCATCGGGTCAAGGACATGAAATATTAAACATGCAACCAATAGCTCATCGAAACAAAATAACTTTAGTTATTGCGGTTTTACATTACTGGACGTCAACGTCAACGTCAACGTTTTAAAGATGGAAATCTTTTTAGTTCTATAGCAACTTAATAATTGCTTAAAGCATTGTTGACAGTAATGTGTAAATAAAAACAGTATGAATTTTGATTTATATAAATGTATCTAAAGAATAAAGTATTCTGCTACCATCTATCGATAATCTAACATCTCTAATAGGCACAGACTTCTGGGATGGGCACAGACCAATCGGATCTTCCGCCCATGTCTGCTAATATAATGCATGCATAAAATGCAATGCATGAATAAAATGATATAATTTATATATTCTTCCTAATATATATTGTACATCTCTCTATTTTCATTAGTATAGGTGGGAAGAACTTAGTGGGTAAATCACTGTGTGACTACTTAGAGATTTATTATTTTTTCTCATCAGTACAATAATTTAATGTGCACCTGCCTTTCAATACCAGTATTATCATCCCAGTGCATGGTACGAGTTGACGTCACGCTGATAGTACTGTGACCTTAAGATAGTTATCGGTCGACGCCTCGTCTCGCGTCCATCGACAACTTGTACAACACAAGGACACAATTCGACCAAGCTTAAGCTTATAAAATACCTAAATAATAATTAACAAATTACAGACGTAAAAACCAGTGACTTATATTTATATTTTTTCATTTGTTTTTTTTTTCTAATTTTGTTGGTAGTTTAGGCTGTTCTAAAATTAAAACAATAATATTATTCTTTGGCGGTATTAAATTTATTATTATTTATTATGACAGATCATCTAGAAACAGCAACAAGGAATAATTAAAATAAATAAATAATGCTAAAATTTTCCACGTTGTGTTGCGCGCTAATTCACATAATACTGGACAGACAAAGAACGTCTGACGTACAAATAACCGTTCGGCCTTGTCTAGGCCACGATGACGCCATTCTGTGAATATACTTAGTACGCCGAAATTATGCGTGCATCCTGCTCACGCATCAATATATCCGATATGTAAGAATGAGATAGCAAATATTCGTAATCAAATTGTTTAAACACGTTGTATGTGATGGTAATATACTTTTATTTTTTTTTATTATTCGCAAATATTTTGTAGATTATATTATTAATATTTGAATTTTAATGTAAACTTTATTAATTTATTGTTAATTTTACGATCTGGAAATATATACAAAATTTTTCATCACTTTTGAAATTTTATCAACAGATATTTTTTTATTTAATGTATTATTTGTCTGGCTGGTAACTTTCGCTACCTTCGTCTATGCGTACAAATTACTATCATTTGAAAATAGAATTATTCATTAAATGGTGTAATAATATTGCATTAAACATACTATTAACTGCCGTAAACTTTATTTGATGGAAAGCTGTTATCTACCAATCGTTTCCTAACAGCCTCTACTGCAACGCCTAATGTAAGCATTGCATTGTGTAATTGGCAATTACCGGAGTTACCAAGGCAACGGCTGTCTGATAGCGATAACCGAGAAATGTCTGGGGAGCAAGGGACTCTATTGGACGTTAATTGGTTCGCCAGACGGTCTTCACTCCTTGAATCTAGGCATCCTTTTTATAATTTCTTTTGTGTTTTTACCCCGAGCCAATTATTAAAAGTTGTTATAACACTTTTTTTATTGACTTCTTCATTATAATTGACAAAATTTATATAGAAATAGCAATAATTCTAAGAAAATCTGATATTATGCTTCATTCTAAGGTTCAACGTTTCCTTGACGTTTTAATAAGCAAAGCTATTGCTTATTACACACATCTAAGTTATCAGAGTGGAGTGACTAGTGTATTGGGAGCGGCGGACCAGTTCGCGCGAAAGGCGAAATGCTCGCGCCCGCCCGGCCGCTACAACCGGCTCCGTGAAGGCCGATCCCCCCACTCACCTCCTTTACTAGTGACTGCTTGTGTCGACAAATATTATATTATCATTATTCCACACCTATTTAACTACGATTTTATATCTTATTTTACATTGCGCGCTATTATGATACAGAAATAAAGTTTAAAAGTATAATTTTCACAACAAAGACGAATAGAATATGTATGCTTAAGGCGACAAAGGAATATCGGAAATTTTACTTTCAAATTCATTCAGCTGGCGTTGACGACGCCACGTTATCGCGTCTGCTCGTCGCACCGAACGTTGTAAACAAAATGCCAATGACACGGAGGTCGGTCGTTCTATCGATAATAAAGTGCGGTTATCGCACAACACTGGGTGCGTCGCAAGGCCGCGGCGCGACGGCCCTACGCGTGTCGCCGCGTGCGTGTACACAAACAGAACGCTTTGAAACGACATGTACAGCTTTATTTTAACTCAACTGAGCCCAAACTTTATTGCGCAGATATTTGATAGAAATGTCCTTTATATAATTTAGGTATTATTTAAAATAATTGTTTAAAATTTTTGTTGTAAAATATTATAATTTATTTAAAACTTGTCTTTTATTTACAGATAAACAAGATGCTGGTATTAATGAGTGGCTTTCGATATCAAGCAACGAAACAAAAAGCTCCGCTTTCAGTTACAGACGGACCAAGATTATGTGAATACAATTCGGTATTCCATCGGGATATATCAAGACTGATTCTCTTGGATGCCTTAAAAATGAATAGCGACGCGAGATGATTAGATGAAATAATATTTTTTTAATAAGACAAAAAGGCATTTTTTAAACTATTTTCTTGTGTATTTTTGGATATATTTAATGACTATGCTTGGATGGTGCTAACTAGTGTAGTGAGGGGAATAAAAACTGTCGATACTTTGTGGGATATGATAGGGTGATTTGTTATGAATACCGCGATGTCGAATGAGACAGATCCTGTGAAGGTGGAAGGAGGACACGTCTCTGTTACAACTATCAGCATGTCCGGACCAGAAACTAGCAATGGTAAGTATTAATATTTTTCATATTCCCTCATCATCTACACTTTGCAGAAATAGTAGAGAAAATATGAATAGGCTATTATGATATGAATTAAATACTATAAAAACATCTCATACATCTAAGCCTCCAAATAATCTATATATATAAAAGGACTTGTCCTCACTGACTGAGGTAAGACGCAGGCACAGCCGTAACCGCTAATGTTAGAAACGTGAAATTTGGTCAGATGTTTACTTTCGTAATCTGGACATCCACTAAGAAGGGATTTTGAAAAATTTTAACTTTAAAGGGGTGAAATAGGGGTTCAAAATTTGTATGGAAAATTTTTTAAATCGGCTTCGATTTTTATAAAATGTTAAATTTAGATTTTTGAAAGTGTTTAATTGAACACGTATTTCATCATTTTTTAGAACTCTCCCCCTAAGGGTACAAATAGGGGTTGAAAGTTTGTATGGAAAAATCTTCAAATCGCTACCGATTTTTATAAAATTTGAAATTTAGACTCTTAAAAATATTTCATTGAACACATGTTTTATGGTTTATTAGAATTCACCCCCAAAATAAGCAAGCGAAGCTGCGCGCGTCCGCTAGTCTTTATATAAAATTGCACACCGAAATAAGACTTATTATATTTAAATTTCAGGACAATTTTCGTACAGTTCGAGCGGGGTGCGCATTAGTGTTTCTTCGGTGCCACAGGACGAAGACTCGACTGATGCTGAAATCTCCAAAATTGATTTTACACACCATCAATATGAGGTAATTTATATACCTGAAAATACCTATTCTATAAATTATAATGCTTTTTATAGATTTGGTTTCGGTTAGGTCTTTCTTTCAAACATTTTCGATTTTAAACTTAAAAAGTACCTTTCAAGGATTCCTTTTTCTGAGGTGATCAAATAAAGCACGGCATTGCGTATTTTATATAATTGACAAAATATTTCTATTACAATGTTTTATTTTAAATCATAATATTATTACTATAATATCCATACCTATATTATAAATTCAAAAGTAACTCTGTCTGTCTGTCTGTCTGTCTTTTACGCAATCAGGGCCAAACCGCTAATTTAATTGTGATAAAATACTCATATAGAGATACTTGAGGGTCTCGGGATGAACATAGGATACTTTTTTTTCTCATATTTGTAATATTTTCGATATATACCAATATATTAAAATACTTATTAATTTGACATGCAATTTATTCCGCCATGTTTATAACAACCGCCGTTGCTAAGCAACGATTTGCAAAGTTTGTTGTTTAGAAAACGTCACCCAAAATAAGTTTGCTTAACGCATACAAAAACAATATTCTCCAAAAATATTGTCCCTTAAATAATTTTTAAAAAAGTCCGCGTTGATAAATACTATAGATATAGATTTGTATACATTAACAAAAAATAGATGATTTCTATAATTTGATATTCGTCCTTATGAAAATAAATATAATTGTCACTTTTAGCATTGCATCTAGATGGAAATTATAGTTTACCGTATAATAATTTAATAAATAATTAAGGAGATGTCAGTGATTCGGAATGACCTAGCCTACGAGTGGTAGGTATAGTATGACTTTGATGGTTTTGTAAATTTTTATGTATTTTCGAATTACTGTTAATTTTTATTTAATTATTTGCTTATTACTACTACTACTTATTAATTTATCTCAGTTCGTTTATCTATACTGATGTTATACACTTAAAATATCGTAATTTTAATCATTTGGGATTTTATTTAATATTGTTCGCAAAAAATATTAATTATTTAATATAGAAAAATGTTTAGTACGCGCGTACGGCAAACTTTTGGTACTTTTTGTATAATAAAGAATTTCCTTTAGTTACTTTTACTTCTTTTGTTTGTTCATTTCGGTTACTCAGATATTTTATCTAATAATAAATCTCCACTTATTATTGTTTTTTAACTTATTTGAATTATTTAGGCTTATATTTTCTTACAAATTCTATTGAAAACCGAAAAGAATTTCATAAATATATTTAATACATAATCGTATAGTTCAAGCGGGCGTAGCCGCGTCAGGGCCCACTAGTTTATTATAAAACAATATTATTTTCAGGTTAATATGAGAAACAAAAAGAAGCGTTCCGCAAGCGGCCAGTGCGAACAAACCAATGAAGAAGAACGGCCGATGTCATGGGAAGGAGAGCTTTCCGACTCTGAGATGGTTATCGATACTAGCGTTAATTATGGTTGGTATTCATTTACATTTCCGTTATTCTATTAAAATTTATCTTAAAATTAGTAAATTTTCTTAATATAAAATTAATTATACCTAAAATGTTTCTCGTTTATAAGCGTAAACATAAATATGCTATTACATAATATAATTTATTATTTACAGATGAAAACAGTAGTCCTCTGGACTTGCAGTCGTCGCGGGATTCTATCGACACACTTCGTAACGTCACTATAAAGACGGAGCCACTCAAAGCTGAATCTTTCCAAAGTTTGGACGACCAGCGAGTTCTGGATCTTAAATATGCAGCATTACAGTCGCATCAGAGGAGTCTTAGTATGAATAGGGTAAGTCCCGATATTTCTTAGGCTTTACGCTTTATTTCGTACTAGCGACCCTCTTGCGGCTTCGCCCGCTTCAACTACTGGATTATTCATATAATGTATGTTTGCAAAGCACTTAAGATAATGTGAAAATTAATTAACCCCTAATGCAATCCGCATTTTCGTAGTTTCAATAAGGATTTTCCAATTGTTTAACACAGCAAGGATTTTTTAGTAGGTACCGTAATTTTAAATCTGTGCTACTAATCTTTTCAAGTACTTATTAAAATATATTTAAATGACTATTTTTAGATAGTTAAATGACTATTTTTAAACGGAAGAAATTATAAACAAAAACCTACCTACTAATAACTACTACAAAAAATATGAAACCAAATATATCGCGCTGAAATAATACATTCAACTCCAATTATCCAATACGTGCAAACGCATCTAAATCTTCGTTGCTATAGAGGCAGGCGGGTTTTTTTTTTCGAGCTTGTGGTTAATGCTGAAGAGGGTATTCTGTCCCTGATGAAAAGCAAGCACTACGTGGCTGCCTGTGAGGAAAATTAAATAGAATGCATCGGCCGGGAATCGAACCCGGGCCGCCCGCGTGGCAGGCGAGCATTCTACCACTGAACCACCGATGCGTGTAAGGCAGGCGGGCGCGGCGGACGCGCTTGTATAAGCAAAACGTCGCGGGACGCATGGCGAGTGGCGAGCCGTTTCGCAGCAAGGATTTTTTGATATTGTAACAACTTCTAAAGTACTTATTAAAATGAAAAACAGTAAAAGACAGTTTTGATCTACATTAAATGGCCAACGTAACTAATATACTTATTTATATGCTGAGAGCAAGGGATAAGTGAAACATAGCTGATGTGTCAACGGCGTGATGTGTCAACAATTAATTGCGTTTTTCTCTAAAACTATTCGCAGCTTCGAAATAGTGTAAAAAGCAAATTGTATCTTCGTTTAACGTTAAAAAATAATAAAGTATTTTAAAGGATAAAGATTAATACCATTATGGAAAAATATCCCTCACATTAAAAAATATATTGAAATTATTATTTTTTAGACAGAAATATGATCACTACACGTTATCCTTAAAAGATACGAATATGCTGTCGCGGACTTTTTTGTAGATCTTATTAAGAGAAATAATACTCCAGTACATTATTTTCATGTAGTACTTACCATTAAAGCAGCGCATGCGCGAAAGTGTATCAACGGGTAGGACTTTATACACATTTATCTTATTTATGTTAATTTACATAAAAATATTCCCTGCTTGGTGATGCTGTAGATACAGTATTTCATACAGTATCACATAGAATTAGTTCCGAAAAAAGAAGTCTAATAAATAACTATGTCATGATTTCATAATTTACTCAGTTTATTTTAAAGACATTTTTAAACAGCAAAAGCGAACGCAATTCTTAACAATCGATATACCTATCTATATATGATAATCATACCGGGAAAAACCTTTATTTTAATTTATATATGTAAAATTTTCGTTATCTAGATTCTTAGGCTTCATATGCTCACTTTACTTCTTAACAAATGAGATAATGTTATTAAAAATTAAAAAAGCTTCTTTATTCACATTGTTTTCTCGTATAGCAGAGAAGGCTAAGGGAACCTATTTGCTAGACCCAATTTCTACTTAATTTTCGTAACATTACATATTGAATGGCGGGACTCAACGCCAGACTTTATTATTTAAAAATAACAAATATTTTAATATTGAACAAATTGTACGTTTTTAGATACCAGTCCTGACAGACACGTCTCTATCACTCGCAAGACGACCCTCCTCCCCAACAAGTAGTGCCAAATCACTGCATTCCGACTACGAAACACAGATTATGCAGAACCCCGCTATAGAAGTACAGAATTTGACTATTAAGAAAGAAACTCAGTTGTCTGGTAAGTATTTTATTTTTTCATTAAAACTATCAAGTAATTTCAATGTTGTTTTGAAATGTTTATTTATTTATATGCGAAAAGAAAATATTATCGAATATATAATTAGCTGTCAAATGAAAGTCATCATAGATCTCTTTTTTATTTGTTTATCTGTGTAACTATCATCAACTGTAAATATCAGCAACAAAAGACTACTTAATTTTATTGTATTTATATACCTATAACATAAAATAAATTCTATGGCTGTGTTATAAGGGTACTTTAATGTAATAAATGTTAAACGTATTAATTAACTATTTTTACAGAACTAAAATGCGAGCCAACAGGAGGTATGGACAAGCTATTAGGACTCCACGGTTCGCCCTTGTTAGGACGGTTGCCGCGCGTTCAGTCCAGTGCCAGCACAGATTCAGCTGTTCACTCAATGTATACTCATAGGTAAGTTTAAAGCAAACATTATAAATTATTATATATAAACCAAATATCGCGTCGCTTAAAATAACGATTGTGGGTTCGATTCGAAATTTTTTATATTTTTATTTCTTCACTCTGGTAACGAGGTTAAATGCGGCGTTGAGTTTCGCTAATCAACACGCAACGCCTCAAAAATTCGGCTGAAAACGAACTTCGGCTAGCACGAAAGTGCTTAATAGGAAATGGACTGTCTTAACACTAGGTTCCCCAGTTCCCATTACCTATCTTGTTATATGCAGGATACAGCGTGAAGCTAATTTATCTATCTGTGCAATTAATGTATCTTATAGTAATACAACTTATTTTCCAGCGTATACAGCAGTCCGTCAGCCAGCCCGCGTCCATCACGTCACTACACGCCGTCATTATCAAGAAACAATAGTGATGCGTCACATTCCTCGTGCTATTCCTACAGCTCCGAGTTTTCGCCTACACATTCTCCTGTACAGGTAAAAAATAATAATTTTAATTCATTTTATACAAAGTATCACGAAGTGCCCCCCTCTTTCTTCTAATCGTTCATAGTACAACACACATACACAAAGATTTACCTAGTGTATTGTGCTATGAGATCAACCATAAATGGACCAATCGGAAGAAAGAATTACATCGGACAGGTAAGATGCTCTACTACAATTTTATAATTTATTTGAGTTCTACTATGTGGGTATTTCATGGTATTAGCTGTTATTATTAGACCAATAAATAAATGTTATAGACTCCATCTATATGTTATAAACCGCTATGACAATCAAATTATTTTCATTACCCCGCTCTACTTTGTCTCTGGTGTTGCGTAGTGGAACTTAACGCAGCGTTTTGTCTTGCCAGTGTAGGAGTAAGAAAATAATTTACTCCCTGAGGCTTATTTAAATATTATATTATTTTCAGAGTCGACACCCCCACGTGGTGTATCGCGAGACGGCTGTGTACCCAGCTTCACCCGCACACGATGAAGATACAGACGCTGCGGATGAACGGCTTCATCATCATCAGGGGATTAGTAGACAGCAGCTTATTAATAGGTGGGTTTTATTGCAATAACTATATAATTATGTATTGATTATTTAAGTTTTTAAGTTTTTATTGTATTGATTATTTAATGACCATACAAAACATATATATTTTTTATAACAATTATTAATATAACATTATAACGTTATCTGGTCATATAATTGAAAAGACATGCATCTGACAAAAATCAGATTATCCCTCTACATCTGGTAAAAAGAGTTAAACTATTTTTTTAAATATCAAATTAAAAGTATTTTTTTGTTATTTCCAGTCCATGTCCCATATGCGGTGATAAAATAAGCGGATTCCACTACGGTATATTCTCTTGCGAGTCATGCAAAGGGTTTTTCAAGAGGACAGTGCAAAATCGCAAAAACTATATGTGTCTTAGAGGCGGCAACTGTCCAGTTACAGTGGCCACGAGAAAAAAATGTCCAGCGTGTAGATTTGACAAGTGCTTGGGTTGTGGAATGAAACTTGAAGGTAAAGAGATATTAATTAATAATTACTTTGCCTTTTGCATTTTATTAAGTAAAAATAAATGATTTAGTTAATTTGTTAAATAATGCGTCGGTTTAGAGTGTACATTTGCTAATAGAACTGCCTTTAATCAGAACAAAAAACTACAACGTTTTTTTTACACTTTCGATTGGAATAAAAATTCACATTACGAGCCGGTGAAGGTTTTCTTCAGATTAATTTAATTGGCATAACAAAAAGCTATTTTATGAATAATAATTTATTGAAGACAAAATATTTCATCATATTAGATGTTCATTAACCCTTAAATAAACCGCTATTTTTACATACAGGTATAAATATCGATCATGAATCATGATGATATTGATATTAAATAATATAAAAACGGTAGAAAAAAAAACCAACACACTAATTCACAATCAAAACGACTAAAACCATCTAAAACTCCCCAAAATTACAGCAATAAGAGAAGACAGAACCCGAGGAGGTCGTTCAACATATCAGTGTTCGTACACGCTGTCGGGCGCGTCGTCCACCGGCTCGCTGCTGTCTGCGCACGCGTCGCCCACGCTGCGGCACGCTTCGAGTCTTACTTGTGTAAGTATTTATTAAATAATATATAAAGATTTTAAATAGCAGACAATAAAACGATTCTAAATAACGTAATATTTATTTAAAATTACAGGTAAATGGTCCTGCCTCATACAATAGTAGAGGCGAATCGAGTAACAGCCGACTGACGCCTGACATTCCGCCATTATTACAGGTACGTTTATTTTTTTAAATTAAAAACATCATTTTATTCGGTTTTATTAATTTCATGTAATTTGTTTATTTAATAATCAAGCGCTGTCATTTTTTGTTTTTCATTTTGTGTTGTATCATGACATTTGGTATAGATTTCTTTGTTTACAAAATCTACTTTATATTAATAAATAAATATATTAATCTATAATTTCTTTCGTTATCCAAAAAAACATATTTTTTATGTGTATTATAAAAAATAAATTATTATATAAAACCTATGTTTTACCAAAAAAAATACATAAAAATAAATTTACACAACAATTTTTCACAGGAAATAATGGACGTGGAACACTTATGGCAATACAACGAGTCGGAACTGAGTAGAATGAGTAAATCCACTGGCAGTCCGTCAGCGAACCCACTGTTGGCCGCCAGTGGCATCACTGCGCAGAACTCGAGCGCTGATTTCTTAGCAGATCTATGCAATATTGCTGACCATCGACTTTATAAGATAGTGAAGTGGTGTAAGAGCTTGCCACTCTTTAAGAATATTTCTGTAAGTTAATATTACGTGCATTTTTTGTTTTTTAATTAAGCAATAGTCACTTTAATTAGTTATAGATTGTACAAACTTAATTTCTAAAATTTTCTTATTTTTGTTTATTTTGTTCTCGAGTGCACAATGAAAGTGGCCACAACTCGTCTATTGTACTGTACGTAATACATTTCATATAATTACAATTAACAAATCACTTTCATCACCACAGATCGACGACCAAATTTGCCTACTAATAAACAGCTGGTGCGAGCTGCTGGTTCTGTCGTGTTGCTACCGGGGCGTCAGCACGCCGGGGGAGGTGCGCGTGGGCGGCGGACGCGGGATTACATTGCATCAGAGTGCTAAGTGAGTATGGATTTTAGTGGTTTAGTTTTTAACTGATTTTGAAAAATATAGAGGTTATCTGAATGTATTTTTTGGTATGTATTTTTACTAAATTCTCAGTCAATTACTAATGAATTTGGACTTGCTTTTATTCTTATTATTCATGTTGTGCATGTTTCAAAGGTGGGCCAATTTATTATATTTTTAATATATGTACTATATCTTCGCAGGTATGGCTTAACACCGTGTATAGAACGGATGCTGAGTTTTACGGATCATTTGAGAAGACTGCGGGTAGACAGATACGAATATGTTGCTCTGAAAGTGATCGTACTTCTTACTTCTGGTCAGTATTCATTCATATTTACTTATACAAAATATTTTTATTATATTTTTAATATGGTAAATATATATAATTAAGAATTTATATAATTCATATGTAAATGCTCATTCATGCTTATTCTGCATATGACATATGAGGTAGTCAAAGGAATACGTGTACATATAACTATTTAAAAGAAATCTATTCTATATAGTCATTAATAAAAAAAAAATGTATTAAAGGTTTCCAAAATGAAAAAAATGGATGACCTCAAACAACCCCACTAAGTTATCATACTATCTATATTTATGTTCTCTTTTTAGACGCGCCAGAATTAAGAGAAGCTGAAAAAGTGAGAGCGTCTCAGGAGAAAGCGCTCGCAGCGCTTCAAGCGTACACGGCGACGCACTCGCCAGACACGCCCGCTAAGTTTGGCGAATTGTTGCTACGTATTCCTGAATTGCAAAGAACCTGCCAAGTAAGTGTTGTTTTATAAAAATGTTTAAAAAAATAATAATATATGCTAGGTTTTCCAAACTTTGCACATAGTGTGGAGTGCTTAAAAATAATAGTAGAATAATAAAAAACAAAGCTAAAATCAAGTCTGCGCAGCCTTTTACAGTTTCAAGGTGGCCACGACGCATCGACCAAGATTGTGGGTTCGACTCCCACTCGGGCAAATGAAAGCCATTACCAATTTTCGCTAATTTAACGAGGAGAAGAATAATTTGTAATTCGCCTAATTCTGGAAGCATCGCGTGTTCAGTGACAAAATTCAACGCCGCGCTTTCATTTCCCTGAGTGGAAATCGAACCACAGCCAGTAACGTTTACAGTCGCACATTTGCGCTCTTGCCACGACTGTACTTAAAATCCTATAAATCAATTGATCTCCATAATTTAATTTTCATAACTAACAAAAAAAAAATTTGTCAACAGTTTTTCATGCAAGTCGGTAAAGAAATGCTCAACCCCGCAAACAAAAGCAAAGATGGCGACGGCCCCAGCTTCAATCTTCTCATGGAATTACTTAGAGGCGACCACTGAGCTGACATTGCTCAAGTGTGGATGAAATTTAAATAGGGTACTTGATATTTAAAAGTAAGTCAAATTTCTATACTTAATATCTACACGGCGCGGCGGCTATATTTCAAAATATAATTATTATAAAAAATATATTAAGATCAATACTGTTGCATAATTTTATACCACAGATTATAAATAAACTATTTTTTTTTCAAAAGTCAAGTACCCTATAGCTATAATAATAGTGAAGAAACACAAAATATAGTGATATTACAATATTGCCTTTAGCCCCAATTAAATATAATTTGGCCTTGAACTAAAGACTGCTTTCATGAACATTAATAATTGTAGCGCTTTTATGCCCTTGTGTCAATAATTCATTTATTAAAATTGTCTTTGAAATTAAGTAAAAAAAAAAACAATTTAGCTTTAAAATGTATTTATTAGCTATATAAAAAATATTTTAATAAGCTTTACACGGCATCCCAGATATAGGTAGATAGAGCAGTATAGGTTGAGGGAAAGAGTTAAGACATTCCATTTCTCACTTTCCGCTCAAATTAAAAAAAAAAGTCATCATCCTGAGTGGAAATCGAACTATTGAGACAGTGTGCCACTGCGTCACGACGGCCTTAAATCTCCTAAATGTTTTTAAAAAATATATATACCTGTTTTTAAACATCCTTAAATAACTTTAAATAAATCTGATAATTATTGCATACACCGAATTATTGACACAAGTTTGCTTTAAAATAAGTATGATGTAAATGTATTTTTGTATTAAATATAACGACGCATTTATTTTTCATACGCTCTCGGATCATATTAAATACTCCATGTATCTCTATTTTTTAGCCTTTACAATTGTACAATTAACTCCAACACTGCCATATGCTTTTACTAGTATATAATAAAAATAAGGCCATGGGAACAATTATAGATAAAGAATTAATAATTCTTATAACAATGCCTCCAAAATTGCTATATTATTATTTGGAACATTGATTGATTCAATGCACTTTGGTAATACATATTTTGATAGATACTTGAAAATTTACAACTCTTTGGATGACTTTTAATAAAAAAAATGCTTCATCTTTATTTCAATAGTCTTGCCAATTATAAAGTTTTTGAAGATTTTTCCTAATGCTGTCTATAGAAGTAAAATTAAACTCAATACTATGTACGTAAGAATTATGTAATTGTATTTTAGTATTTTTTTAAATTTGATATTTTTTATTGTCAATGACTGTGTAAGCGTATTTTTTGTATAATAAAATGTAGGTACAAATTTCTTTTTCTTTAAATATATGGTATAAAAAAGATCTAAAATATTTTTTTAATTGAAAAAGTAAAACATACTAAAAACATTTAAATTAGTAATCAAGAAAATGGAAGTCATTTGTGATTTATCCAAAGTAAATTTGTTACGTGGTAAATTTGTTAAGTCTCTAAATAGTACTCTTTTTTAATCATTGCCATTTCGTTAAGTTACTTAATAATGATTGTAAGTTTTTTAGGTTAAGTGATGAAGGTAAAACTTTCAAAATAACTGATCGAAATAGAAGTTTAGAATTATATCACGATCCCGCGACGGGTTGCGTGCTTAAATATTATTTCCGTCTTTAATTATAGAATTTGTATATATTAATTATAGTTTTAAATATATTTTTTATTTTTATATCGTGCAATACTTGGCATAAAGTTTTTGTTTTCTTCGTGTAATAAAAAAATATATTTACTTTATGCTTTGTCTGTGCACTTTATTATTGAAGCTGCTCAATGACAGCTATCGAAACCAGTTGTTCACTGCCGATAATTAGGATGAAATTGCTAAAAGCAAATAATTTGTTTTGTTGCAATAGTTTTTTAAAAATTATATTTTGGTTTATTGTAATTTTAGTAGTAGTAGTAAAATATCATAGATAAAAATGTAGCATAGATAATAAAATCTGATGTAGATTACGTTAGTTGCTGTTTAGAAAAAAAAAATAATTTCAATAGCTTCTGTTTTAACAACGCAGTTTGCAAAATGATCGATATAATTTTGAATTTATACAGGGTGGAATTGTCAGCACCACTTTAAATGAAACCATAGCTTTAACTACTCTATAAAAGTATGGATAAAAATCGTGAAATCCTACGTCCAAACTGTTGAGCTACCTTGATTATTTTTTTTAGTTCTGGGTTTGAAATATTTTATCCTATATGCAGTTTCAGTAAACGAAGCGCTGCCTCTTCCACCCAGTATAACGTGTAATTTTTCTACATGGGAAGACAATTTCTTTAGATATACAGAACCATATCACTTAATATTTAAAAAAAAGTGTTGAATATTTCATTAGCTGATTAACATCAGCTATTTAATTGGCTTTCATTTTTTTTTTATAATAGTAAATAGTTAAAAAAAAATGTATGTATCATAAGGGCACAAGTACTTCGTTTTACGTATAGCTGTAATATGAGCTCATATAATGTAAGTTATTTTAAGCGTTTTAAGAACAATGTGCCACAAGAACGCTATGTTTAGTTTGTAATAGAGATTGAGATTTACATGTGATTTAGTTTGCAATCATCGAAATGCTGAGAGATAGGCTCTGTGGTCTTAATACATAAGGAAAATGGACTGCATAGTAATTTTTATTTTACAAAATTATCTTTTATTTCCTTGCATTTTTCAGATTTTGTATAATAGGAAAGAGAAAATCTAGTGATTTCGTTCATAAATCTACGTCGATACAGTTGTTGTACTAATATGTGTAATACTTGAAAGTATATATATCGACAGGTGAATGTTAGAACAGTTTAGAAAACTACTAGCTTATATTTGTCTTTAATGTAGAAAAAATGTTTTATGCTATGGCCAATGCAAATAAATAAAGTAGGTCTCGATTTTTTGTCTTTACTTTTAAAGTGACCGAATAGTTAGTACCTTGGAACATTCATCTGACGATATTCTTATTAAAAAATTGTTAAATGTAACTCCATCTTAAAATTATGTAATATTTTTGTATAACGAAAGACTTGTTTATTAAGTCACCGAAAATGCGCGAATAATATGCTGGTATTAAACAAACTCGTTTGTATTAAATTGTGAAGTCGTAGCTTTACAGCAAATAGCTTTTACAAATAAACATATAGTTTTATCAAAATAAAACATTATTGCTTTAAATTTCAAATATAAAAAAAAGCTAAATCAATTATTATTAGCTAAATCAATTATTATTATTATTATAGTGAAAACGAATTGGATAAAACCGGTAAATACTGATAAAGATAAAATCTACAAAAAAAGCAATTAATAATGTATGAGGAAAATATTTTGTCTTTTAGAAACATTTAAAGGATACGATAACAGATAACATACAAGTTTGTTGTTATTATAACAAATAAAGTTTCTTAAAAGCTTTTTAAAGTTCATAAGGATACAGCCAGTTTTTTTTTCAAGTTAGGATAGAGGGAACCTAGTGTTAAGACACTCCGGTCCCCATCTAGCTATTTTTTAATAATAAAATACCGATGCAAAGTTCCATATTATTTTGCGACTTTGTCACATGAGGGGAGTGAATGACGCAATTATAGAAAAGGCAGGTCTGAGTGGGTCCGAATAATTTTTATATTAAAAATTAGAAGGAACGAGAGAATGATATTACGTCCAATATTTTTTGTAACTTTAAGTTTGTTACGACATAAGTATTATATTGATATTCTATTTTTTATTTTGTAGAGCTAAAATATTTTTATATATAGAGCAAAATAAATTGGATTTGACATATTTTATGAAGTTTCTTTTACCCATTTCAGACACCTTTACAAAAAAAAATATGACAGATATCGATAGTGTTTCATATTTTTGAATTTGGACAGCACTTGAAATAAAAATTATGAAAGAAAATACTAATTAATATATAATGAATATTTAAACTTTCTGATATTTTCTGCAAAATTTATCATCTATAGGACCTGCTTAAGAGGCATGGTGGGTTAAAGTTTCGCGTTTGAAGTTGTAAAACGGAAATCTTGCATAAAACTTTTACATCTCTACGTTACGCTAACTTAATAAAAGAGATAATTGAAATTAATAATTCTAAATAATTCTTAGTAATGGCTCTAGCTACAATTATGTGTTTGAAATCTACAAATTATTAGAATAGAATTTAGAGAATGAAACAACAATACAATTTAAGAATAAAACTCCCCAATAATCGTATTTGAAATTTAAATACGGTGGTTTAAATTTGCTGGTTCGAGCCCTGCTTTTTTAAAAGGCAAATATAAAGATAGAGTGCTCTTTCATAAATGCAAAGCCTGTCTTTGATATGTTGACGCTAGATAATCTTCTACACATTAATTGTGATAACGTTTTAAATTAATTAATTATTCGCACTAGAAAAACCCAATTTGATTATAATTTATTAATTAAACAATATCAATGATTAATGTGTCTAGATAATAAAAGATACTTCATATTGATTATAAGTGACGCAATGTTGAAAGTTTTTCACCTATACACTTATTATTAGTTTTTGATAAACCATAAACTTGAATTACTGAATAATAAACGAAATAAGTTGTGAATGAAAAAATTAAAAATATATTAGCCAAGATTGCTTAAAGCAATAAGACCGCCTTTGCATACGTGTTTTTATTTCAATTTTATTTGTGTTGTTCTTTCTATATATTTCTTTTATGTGTGCAATAAAGTATATTCTATTCTATTCTATTCTATATTAGTCAAGTATCTATAATTGAGTTAATTTAGCGCCCGTTGTGTCGTAGGAGCTCAATCGTGTGACTGTGAAAGAGACAGGTTGTGGGTTCCGTTCTCGCGGATTGTGGGAACTAAATTGTTTAATATTTACAGTTCTTCACTCTGGTGTCGATGCAAAGCGCGTCCTTGAGTTTCGCCACTCAACACGCAATGTATTCAGAATTCAGAGGAAAATGGCAACGGAATGTAGAATTCATCTCCCTATATAAAATCTTTTGCACAGGATTACTTCGAATTCTTTTGATGAAAACAGCGATTCCATTCCGACAGCGAGCATCACAATATATTTTACAATATATTGGCGCGAAAATAAAAAAAAAACTATGAACTATCGTACAAAAGTGACAGATTCCAAATTCAAAAATAATATTTATTTTTAATTGTGTCCAGCTTTATTTAATATCAGTTCAGACTTTCAACGCAAACATAAACAGTGGATATTACGTCATAAATAAAATATTTTTGAGTGAATAGTATAGTATATTGATAAATAATGGTTATTATCTTATATAATTTTAAAAGTTAATCTTTCTCAGTTCAGTCAAATCCATCAGCATAATACTACCCCTAAAAATGTTTCATGCTAATCGCTTATGTAATAGTTTTGGCGTGAAAGCGTTACAAACAAACTTACATACACATAATATTAGTACTTCATAGTTATTAGATTACTAGAAATTTATAAAAAGGAGATAATTTAAATCGCCAATCGCCAAAGATATGGAAAACCGTGACCGAAATGTTTCACGAGGACATAAGAGAGATCGTTTCAATGTTTTGATGACGATAAATCATCAATTAATATGTCATGTCAAAATTATCTATAACACTTAACATTTTGCTGATCGGCGATTTTTTACTGAAACCATATTGCTATCGGCAAATTTTGAGCGATTTTATTTAGCTTCGTTCATCATCTTGAGGCCGTCGTGGCCAGCGGCGCAAGGGTGGAACTGTACACGCGACGGCTGTGGGTTCGATCCCCACTCGAGGAAGTGAAATATTTATTTACGTTAATATTGTCGAGGTAAACCGCGGCGTTGAGTTCTGCCACTCAACACGCAATGCCTCCAGAATTCGGCAGAAAGTGGGGAACGGAGTGTCTTACCACTAGGTTCCATCTGCCTATTCTGCTGTGTGCGGGATACAGTGTGAAGCTGATTTAACTTGATTTTGGTTCACCATCATCGTAATTATTAACCACCACTTTCCTGGTGAACCCGATGGCTAAATAAAAGTAAGTATTCTGTACTTATTAAGAAAACGAGCGACCCGCTCGCGGCTTCGCTCGCTTTAACTACTGAATTATTCATTTAATGTATATTTGCAAAGCACTTAAGATAATGTGAAAATTAATTAAACCCTAATGCAACCCGCATTTTCGTAATTCCAATAAGGATTTTCCAATTGTTTCAAAATAAATACACATAAATAACACAAATAACAGAAAACTTAAACGAAAAAAACTATAAACAACAGAGTACCTACTATTCTCTTACCCAAAAATACTTAAACGAATCACACATCTCACAATAAAAAATATATTGAAATTATTATTTTTAGACAGAAATATGATCACTACACGTTATTCTTAAAAGATATGAATATGCTGTCGCGGACATTTTTGTAGATCTCATTAAGAGGAACAATACTTCAGTACATTTTTTTCATGTAGTTCTTACCATTAAAGCAGCGCATGCGCGAAAGTGTCTCAACGGGTAGGACTTTATACACATTTGTCTTATTTATGTTAATTAACATAAGAATGTATAAATAATAAACTATATATAAACCTTCCTTGAAAAATACTCGACCTAATGGTGAAAACCGCATCAAAATCCGTTGGGTGGCTTAGAAGAAGAAGAGTTAGAAACGCCAGACAGACACGAAAAGCGACTTAGAACAAAGTCGCTTTTCGTATAAGATATAGGATAGGATAGGAAGTATAAATATTTTGAACGTAGTGGGACTGGTACCCGCGCATTCTGGAAACCGTCCAGACGCTCTGACCGCTAAGCCATACGTTCTCATCAAGCTACGAAGTAGTCGAAATAATAAGATTAATTAAGATACTCCGTTGTTCAATTTTCTAGTTCTTTTACCAGTGGTAGAAAATCAAAAACATTATCCCAAGTAGGAATTCGAACCCACGACCGTTGCGTTTACAGTCCTGCACGTCACGTGTTAAATATTAAAGTCACGTTAGGGGTTGTACTCTTGAAATAATAACCTTAACAGTGATATATAGATATATTTTATAAATGATAAGATAATTTTGTTTTCAATTTCTTAATCGCCTTATTTCTTTGACAAATTAATTTATTTACTTATCAAGATATTTCTGATGTCAGCTATATATTGGGTCCATACGCTTTCTGGATAAACTTCGAAATGTTGCGTTTCGGATTGCTGCTGTGTTTGGTGGGGTTGGCCGCGGGAAGTCCCCCTGCTGCCAAGACGAGGGAGGAAATTAATGCTTTCAGAGAATATTTGGAAAAAAGTCGTTCAGGTTGGTTTGAAAAAAAAAATATTACAGAATAAGTATAGTATATTTTTCTTAATATTTTTTATAATTAAATTGTAGCTTCATCTTAAATTTTCATTCTATAATTTAATTAACACATTAGGGTCTTCGTTCGCTTGATGAAACCATAATATTAGAATTATTACCAGAAGACGCAATCATAAAACTATTCTTAAATTTACAGGCAACGCTTACCGTATAGATTCTCGTGTACTATCAGATCTCAAAGGCAATGTATGGGAGAACAGTGGCAAGTTCGAAGGTGACATTTTATTAGACGACTGGCAGATAGAAGGTCTCGTTACAGACTACGCGGCAGGCAGAAATGCTTACATTTGGCCTAACACTAAATGGCCTGGAAACGTTGTTGTATACGAATTTGGAAATAATGAATTCAGTAAGTTATATATTGTTTATATTATGAAATTTCAATTTAGATGTGAAATTTATTAAAATAATAAATTTGTTTTTAAAATGTAAAGATGAACTACAAATACTTTAATAATATTTGAAAAAGGAAATTTTAATACACAAATTACTGTAATATTTTTAAGGAAAATCAATTTGCAAACGCATGATGAATTTTACATAATATTATGTAGATATAAATAATTAAAGATTACAAACGTGATTTATTATATTATATATATGATAATAAAAATAATATTGACAGGTGGGTATATACTAATTATGTTTTTTTTTAGATTTATGGCAACGTTTGGCCATTACGGATGCTATCAGGTTGATCGAGAGTAACTCCTGCGTGAGGTTCCGTCGTCGCATCGGTAACGAGCCCAACTATGTCTTACTTACTGTAAGTCAGTGTTATACTTTTATGTAATGATACAATCATTTGTAGTTTTGCTATATTTTCAAAAATATCCCTAAAAACTATACCGACAAAGAAGACCTTAATTTTTTTATTATCTCGAAGTACATTTGCTGCAGAATTTGCAGGTTTCAAAAAAAAATCCATTGATTGTGTGTGGTGTTGAGTTCCGCCACTCAACACGCAAAGCCTCCAAAATTCGGTGGAAAGTGAGGAACGGAGTGTCTTACGTTGGACTTTGTGGCGATGGTCTATCCAGACTAGGAAAACATATTTATTTAAGCCCACTGCTGCTGTGCTTCATTTTAACGATTAGCGATTTGGATTAATTTATTCTAAAAAACATTATATTTAACATTATTTTATTTTATAACAGGGAGATTCTGATGGGTGCTACGCAAGTGTTGGCTTTTGGGGCACTCGTGGTGTGCACACATTGAATTTGGCACGTGACAACCCTGGTCAAGGATGTCTTCATACCACCGTCATCGTCCACGAATGGCTTCATGTCCTCGGCTTTTTCCACATGCAGTCCACTCATAATAGAGACGACTATGTTCGAATCGAATTGCAAAATATTGTAGATGGTAAGATATAATTTTTGACATAAGATCATAATCGTATTAAAATGTAATATATTATAGATTTAAAATCCGGATAAAGTTTAGTATTTCAATATTGTTATAAATATCGTTTAAAAGATATTTCAAGAAATATTTAGTTATAGAACTCATTTGAAGTTCTTGACCATAACATAGCTATCTAGGTAAGTTCAACTTTGGGAAAGAGAAGTCTCGAAGAATCCAGCTCAGATTCACGGGAATCTACGACAGATCTTTGCGTCCAAAATACCTTAACGTCTTAAAACGAAAATCTTCAATCAGTCTGTGTTGTTACTGATGATATATGGGACTAATGATATACAAGACATAGCTAGCAGCCACGTCGCTGCTGACTATGTCTCGTCAAAAGGCTTAATGGAGAGAGCAATGCTTCGTATTTTCCTACGCGATAAAATCTGAAATGAAGACATCCGTACCTACTACCGCTGTTTGGTGGGCAGGTCTTCCACCATTACACTAGTGTAATGGTGGAAGACCTGGCATTCTAGAATGCCACCACAAATAAGACCGACGTTGTGGTCAAGATCGCGGGAGGCTGGCGAGGTGGGGTAGCCTTTGTCCAAGGCTAAATTTGTCCACGGTTGGATAGAGGCTACTCTATCCAGTAGTCCAACGGCTGATGTGATGATGATGATGATGATGACGAGAGCATTTTATTAGTTTTATTAGTCTTTTTAAGATATTTCATTATTTAACGTACATATATATTGTTTTATTTTTATAGGTATGGCCCACAATTTCGATAAATACGACACTAATATCGTGAGCAATCTTGATCTGCCCTATGAGTACACCAGCTGCATGCACTACAGCTCTCACGCTTTTAGCAAGAATGGACAACCTACCATTGTACCTCTCAGGGTAAGACGATATATTCTTACGATATATACTGGTGACGAGTCAAAGTGAGGCGTTAAGTTCCGCCACGCAATGCCGACAGAATGCGGCGGAAAGTGGAGACCGCAATTATCTTTATGGCAATGGAGTGTCTTGACACTAGGTTCTTAGGTTCCCTTTGCCTACCCTACAAGCAGGATACAGCGTGAAGCTAAAAAATAAATAAAATCTATTATATCACCCCTATGCTTTACTTTGGACGTTCATCAAATAACGTAAATGTATTTTTAATTAGATTTTATAAATTTGAAAGAATTATAATATAGACATTTATATTTTTTCTAGTCTTTCGACGGAAACATGGGACAGATGGAACGAGTGAGCGCCTACGACTGGCTAAGACTGAGAAGACACTACAATTGCGCTGGAGCGTGGAACCGTGATGGCCTCGAATATTTAGATGAACAACCAATTGTTTCTGAACCTGAAGAGATCTCTCCAGTCGTTGTGGCTGATGACGCGTTATAGATAAACATATAGTGTATGACACTACATTTTCGTTAAGCTTTAATTTTCTATATGTACCTAATGATCTTGACTTGTACTAAATAAAATTATTGAAGAATCTGTGATTGAATTTTAATTAAATTTTTCTTTAATAAAAAATTATAAACAAAAACTTTTATAGGAATTACTTTTGTTATAGTTTAGTCAACCAGTTCAAAAATGTTTTAAATAAACAAAAGCTCCCGAGCATTTATGTGAAATAAGATGAAAAAAGATATTCAGATTTTCGTTAAAAACTACAAATATTTCAAAAGTTTTGAAACAAAAATTTCAATTCCTTAAACTCTATCTCTATTATTTTTAATTTATTTATCACGCTGAAAATCGTTACGGCACGCCACTATAAGAGCACCGTCGCGGCATATTTCCTAAAATATTTTCTTATATTGACACTTAACACTAAGTCTCTTTGCCAAACCTGCTGTGTGCGGGATACAGCGTGAAAAGGGCACCTGTTCTAAGGATCAACAAACGTAAATCGCTGAAAAGATACCAATGTAATAAAATATATTAATAAACAATACTTATTACACATCTTATTTATATCAATATGGGTTGTTTGGAAATTACAATAACGTAAATAAATGTATTGTAAAATTTCATACGTGACGTCAAGTTACTCTCTATAAGTGCGCAGTATATGTTAGAACACGAACAATATTCAAATAATTAAATAAATAATCTTTTAACCTATATTTATATTAAAATCGTAAGAGAGTCGGTGTCTGTACTTGGAGGATATTTAAAAAAAATCTAATTGGGAACCTTTATTAAAGTAATAGAACCCAAAACAATGATTTTTAAAATTTTTGTCTGTTTGTCTGGGCGTTTGTTATGGCTAATCTCGGAATGGGCTTAATCGATTTAGATGCAGTTTTCACTATTGGCCTCTGACAAGCTTCCGAAAACATCTAGGGTTTATTTTATTACAATCGGTTCATAAATAAAAAAGTAATGTCAATTTAAAGTACTTAGTCCGACAAATTTGTTAATTGCCGTAACACTTATTTTATAGAACTGTTACTGAATTGACTGAATCTTTAGTTTTCAATTTCTATATTAATATTTCTATTTCAAGCGGGCGAAGCCTCGCACAGGCTCGCTAATATTATAATAAAACAGTAAGATATTACTTCTGTATAAAAAATACAGAAGCTAAACATACATTAAATGTAATTGTTCAAAGAGACAGCAGACAGACAAAAAAATAAAAAAAATATATAAATTCGTGTTCTATGTAGCACATATATTAGTATTAAGATATATATACACATAGTATTTAGGGTTATATAAAAGTAGTAATCTTTTATATAACCCTTGATGTTTTATTAAAAATCGTCAATGTTGTTGTAATTGAAGGCTTCCACATTTTTTACTGCTCTATTATAGTGAAGATGGGGTACTAAAATAAAAATAAATAATTTAAGTCTAATCCTCTAATGCAGATGTAGTAGCATTAGTCTATTTTAGTTATAATTCATATGTAAATATAAAACATAGAAAGTCTAATGTCATTGAGAAAGATAGAGAAAACCGTGACCGAAATGTTTCACGAGGGTATAACAGACATCGTGCCAATGTTTTGATGACGATAAATAATAATCAATTATCTTTTCTTTTGAACCAATCCTTGCTAAAGCGTATTTAACCAGTCTCGATTCATCTGCATGCCAGTTGAATGGGACTTGCTACATACATCATCATGGGTTCCGCGACTGCCACGAAAAAAGTGTTCTAGTGACTTCTGTATTTTAACTTTACGTCACCCTCGCTGCGTGTGCCATTTGCTTATAAATATTTGCTACGAATATCAAAGGTAAGTGTGCGATCGCTAAAAAGACCGAAGAGTTTGATCTCTTCGATCAAGTTGGTATTGGTCCCCGATATAACAAACTAGAAGGAGCGTATTTAGGTTTCTTTGTTAGCAACGTTGCATTTGTCTTGTGCGCTACGAAGTTTCTACGTGGTGTTAACTTTCTCCTCCACTACTTGTAGAGTGATCTGCAAATACTAATGCGACGTCATCCACAAAAGTCTGGCAGAATATTCCGTTGCGATCTAGCCTTTGTAAGAAAGATTCTAGGATAACATTCCAAAAGCTTGGTCGACTGATTGAGCTTTTTACGCACCCTTTTGGTGTCTTCTTCTCATATGTTTCTCTGGTATAATGAAAAATTTTCTTTAAACTAAAGAACAAACTAATTTACTTATCTGATATTTCAGATATTAGCTATATATTAGGTCCATATACGTTCTGGATAAACTTCGAAATGTTGGGTTTAGGCTTGCTATTGTGTTTGGTGGGGTTGACAGTGGAAAGTCCCCCAGTTGCCAAAACGAGGGAGGAAATTGATGCCTTTAGAGAATACTTGGAACAAAGCCGCGAAGGTTGGTTTGATAAAATTGATTATTATATATATAGATTAAATATATATATTTTCATAATGTTTATTGTAATTAAATTGAAGCTATATATTATACTGGAGAAGACGAAAATTTTATAAATAATTGTGTTTCTTCACTTTGTGTCACACACTTGTGTCACTGTTGCACCAAATGAGCAAATTACAAAGAAGGTAAGTATGTGTGTAATAAACGCCATAGTAGTGTGTTTTTAGTTTAAATACTACGTACATATATCAGCAGAAACACTACAGATGAAGAATAAAGTGATTCTGTCCAAATATCATACAAGATAGAGTAAGAAATACAGAAATTCGAAAAATAACCAGAGTAAAACTGGCTTTGTATTTCATTTAATGTATTAAATAGAGTTGGACTGGTCATGGCATAAGAAGCAGAGGTCGTCTGTGCTAACATACTACTAACACTATAATAGTATATAACACATAGTGTATAATTAGTATATTAAAAATAATTTGCCTTGTTATCTACAAAAAAATATTTATTCTGTGGAATTTACTGTTCTATTTTATCATTACTATTAATATAAAACATTTTAAAAATTTACAGACAATGGCTACCGTCTAGATTCTCGTATACTATCAAATGCCAAAGGCAATGTATGGGAGAACAGTGGCAAGTTCGAGGGTGACATTTTATTAGACGACTGGCAGATAGAAGGCTTAGTTACGGACTACGCGACAGGAAGAAATGCTTTCATTTGGCCTGACACTAAATGGCCTCACAATGTTGTTGTATACGAATTTGGAAGAAATGAATTCAGTAAGTTTTTTTTTATTCATAGTGATAATTATGTATGACCTAGATATAATAATATTGCATCTTTGATTGTTTTTCCTGAAATTCGAAATTAATTTTAAATGGAGTACGTACGTTACGTAAAAATTGTAAAAAAAATATTCTTTCATTGTGAAATGGTGAGATATTAAATTAATATATTTTTTTTAATTAATTTCTTTTAATTTTATTTTGAAAATAAATTTATAGCCATAATATTTATATAATGAATCCATCCACATAATATTTAGGCATACAATAAATATAAGTAATGAAAGATTAACAAATGTGATTTATTATAAAAAAAAAGAGCTTTACGTTGTGTCCTGCGCACAGCAGGGTAGGCAGCTTAGTTTATTTTGTTCTACATTTTCTTCCGAAATTCCTTTTTTCCATTTTCTTCCTTCTGGAGACAATATAAATAAGGCCAGTCGTGTTAAATGTCATTTATAAAACATTGATTATGTATATTTTTTAGATTCCCAGCAACGAGCAGCCATTACGGATGCTATCAGTTTGATCGAGCGCAATTCCTGCGTGAGGTTCCGTCGTCGCAGGGGTAAAGAGTCTAACTATGTCTTAATTACTGTAAGTCATTGTTATGCTTTTATGTGAGGATTGTAGATTAAAATTATGCATTATTTAATTACTAAAAATATGCTGACAAAGAAGACCTTGGCACATAGCAAAGAGTGTTTTTTTAAGCCTCAACATTTAGGATACTTTTTGTGGACTAACTTTTTGAGATTCCAAGAAAAAAGCTAGTAATATATCACTATGTTCAGCATTTTTCTCCTATCTTGAAAACAGCCTGTAGGGTGAAAGCAGAGTTTTACGCCGAACTTCGTAGAGACCTCCCAGTCCACCCACAAGCACCACAGAATCGGACTAGGAAAACATACTTCTGAATAATATTATTTAAACCTAAAATCATTGCTTCTTCTTTACATAGCATCACTTATTAAAAGGCTTGGACTACTTTATTTTGAAAACATCATATTTTTAAAATATTTTATAATAGGGACGATCTAACGGATGCTACGCAACTGTCGGCTTTACGGGCAAACGTGGTGCGCACACATTAAATTTGGCACGGAGCAACCCTGGTGAAGGATGCCTTCAGAGAACCGTCATAGTCCACGAATGGCTTCATATCCTCGGCTTTTTCCATATGCAGTCCACTCATAATAGAGATGATTTTGTTCGCATTGAATCGCAAAATATAAAAAATGGTAAGACGTTATTTTGGAAATCTCTTTAAATCTCCATAGTTTAAAATCCGTTGCGATGTTAAATGTTTTGAACGTGCATGCATGTTTTTGTAGATATATTTTGTATTTCTACAATATTGTAACACTACAAGTATATTATAAAAATAATTTAAATAATATTTCAAGAAATATTTAGTTGACATAGCCTTATGAATTGTGTCTTTTTTTAAGATACATATATATATCGATGGTTTTTTATAGAAGCAGCTAACAATTTTAATAAATACGGAAATAATATGGTGAGCAATCTTGGTCTACCCTATGAGTACACCAGCTGCATGCACTACAGCTCTCACGCTTTTAGCAAAAATGGAAAACCTACCATTGTACCCCTAAAGGTAAGAAGATATGTATTTTTATAACCGTCAAAAAGTTTATTTAATAAATACAGACATTATGAAGTATCTAATTCAAGTTATGACGAAACAAAATATTGGTCGGTATTGAGGCCAGTCGTGGTGCACGTGCACAAACGTGCGAATGTAAATACGGCACATTGTGGATTCGATTTCCACTCGAAAAAATGAAATAATTAATGTTTTCATTTCCTCGCTCTGGTAACGAAGCAATCTGTGGAGTTGAGTTCTGCTACTAAATACACAATACCTCCTGAATTCGGTGGAAAGTGGGGAACTTAATTAACTCAATGGAAACTGAGTATCTTGACACTAGGTTCACAGGTTCCCTCTGTCTACAATGCTACAAACGAGATACAGTGTGGAGCCAAAAAAGAAGTAAATCTGTCTTTTATATCACTCATTATGCGTCATTTTGGATTCATGAAAAGTTCATCCTATAATCATTATTATTCCTTAAAAGTAAAGTTTTATAATTATACTTGCATAATAACAAATATTTATATTGCCAATAGTCTTTCGTTGGAACTATGGGACAGAGGAAAGAAGTTACTAAAAACGACTGGCTAAGGCTAAGAAGACACTACAACTGCCCTGGAGCGTGGAACCGTGATGGTGTCAAATATTTAGATGAACAACCAAGTGCTCCTGAGCCAGAAGAGATTTCTCCAGTCATTTTGGCTGATAACGCCATATAGTTAAAAAAGTGTATGATACTATCGTTTATTATTTAATAATAAAATATACTTTAAAAAAAATATGTAAATCTCTGATTGTTCTATAATTTTATTCAGTGCAATTAAATACCATTGCGCAAAAACTTAGAGCTAATTTCTGTAGAATGAACGAATGATCAGAATGGCAAAATGATACAAATGAATATCATGATGAAAAGTAATAGAATCCAGTTAAATAGTTTGTGCCCATCAACAAAGTGAATGACGAAAGAATGGCAATAAAAATAAAATAAGAGTAAATAGCAAAAAAGGCACAGGAAGACTTTGGTTGACTTTTGACAATACAGTCACTAAAATACAGGAGAGAATAATGTTATCAATAATGTAAATAATAACTCTACGTGACAATATGTACTTATATTTTTTTCTTCCCACGGCACGAAGGCTTGCAATAAAGCTAAATTCATTCTCAATAGATTAAATCATCTCATAAACAAGCGTAGTAAAATGTCACTAAGAAATAAGTGGACACTATACAAAACTTGTATAAGATCCATCCTCTCCTATGCTTGTGTACCGTTCGCGCACACTAAGCTAGATCCCATGCAAAAGGTACAAAATAAATTCTTACGTATCGCATCAGGTTGTCCCTGGTTCGTGCGTAACGTCGACCTACATAGAGACTTTGAACTGGAATCGATTCACGAGCACTGCAAACGCTTAGCGAAGCTCTACTATGAGCGCACAGGTTCGCACGCGAATCCCCTCATCGCTAATGCGTGTGATTACATCCCTAACGCGCTCCCAAGACGTAGACGCCCGCGCAGCGTCCTTTTAGACTCCGATGACGCCATTACTATAGCGAATGCCCCTTATGTAGGTAGGAAACACACTACTCACACTCGATATAAACACCGTCGTCGACGGAATCGACAACGAAGTCCAGCTTATTCAACGGCTCGGTCGCGTTTCGGCGCGGTAGGTCCCAGCGGTTAGGGACCGCTAGCTCCCTTAGATCAGTCTAATTTGGCCCCAGTCGCAGCTTCATGTCGCGGCTAGTTTGCTTAGCATAAATGAAATCCCAGTCCGCCCGAAGGCCGCAAGCCGAGGTTCGAGTGCCGCAGGGGGCACCCTTACAGTCGTCGACCTCCTCACAGGCAGCCACTTTGTGCTAGCATTTCTTCAGGGACAGAGTACCCTCCTCCTAACCAACCGTTGTCGCTGTAAAAGCCAATAGACCTAACAGCATTAACCCCATGTTCGAAAAAAAAAAATTTTTTTCTTAGCATAAATATGTAATTATATTTATGCTACAAAAATTGCCATCTGGTCTATGGATCAACACACGTAAATAGCTGAAAAGAAACCAATGTATATTGTTAAAATATATTAATAAACAATATCTATTCTTATTTATATGAACAGATTGTTTGAAAAGTATAATGATGTAACTTAAGAAAACTCTATAAGATTTTAGTAATTTTGGTCTGTCCTTTTACTACTCTGTAGTTTATATTTTATGCCCAAACTAATGGATGGATTTCGAATAAATAATTCTTTGTTATATATCCTTATCCGGTTTCGTAGGAACTTCCTTTCACGCGTCACGGAACTGTGGAATGGCCTACCCGCGGCAGTGTTTCCAGATCTATATTACATGGGTACCTTCAAAAAACTTAGAGGCTATAACAAATCAAATCATTGAAATCTATCAAGTAGTTCAAAAAATTTAGTTATTTAAAAATACATATCTACAGGTAGACAATTTTTTTTTAAATCATGGATTCGTATTTTATTACGATTAAATGTTTTATCATAAAAATCCTCAATATTGTTCTGATTGAAGACTCCTAAACTTTTTTTGATTTTTATAAAAAGAAATAATTAAAGTCTAATACTAGTGTAATATTATTAGTCTATCTTAGTTATAATTAATATGTAAATGTATATCGTAGAAAGTCTAATCTCATTGACAATGATATAGAAAACCGTGACCGAAATGTTTTGTGGTGGCATAATAGAGATCGTGCTAATATTTTGATGACGATAAATATACAATTATGTTTCCTTTTGAATAAAGCTTCGCCGATGCGTATTTAACCGGATCATCTGCATGTCAGCTGAATGAGACCACTTGCTGCAAACATTATTATAGTTTCCGTGACAGCCATGTAAATTGTTCTAGAGACTTCTAGATTTAGACGTCTTCCTTGCAGCGCTCGCGCTTGTTGATTATAAATATTTGCTATTTTTGTTTACGTTGGGCAGCCACGTGTGATTCGAAGGTAAGTTTGCGATCAATCACTAGAGGAGTTTTATCTCTTTGGCCAAGTTGATAATTGACTCCAACATGAACAAACTAGGAGGATCATATTTGCAGCATTGCATTTGTCGTGTGTTCTGCAAAGTTTCACTAATCACGTTTCCCCTATTCAATAACTGTTTTTGAACGGTGGTGTTGTCTTTTTTCTCCAGTAGGTACTTGTGTAGAGTGATCCGTAAATACAAATGTCACGCCAATGTCATCCACAAAAGCCTGCCAGTATATTCCATCGCGATCAAGACGCACCAAAGAGTCTAGGACTCTAGGATAAAATTCCAAAAATTTGGCCCATCGATTGAGCCTGGCACAAATCCTTTTGTTGTCATCTTCTCATATGTTTCTCTGGTACAATATTATATATATTTTAATATCAAGTTATTATATACACTTGATATTACAACATATATGAGCTTTTTTTAATTGATCAAGTGTAGGGTTGAGGACTTATGCATTCCTTTTGTATGAAATGAACTATAATACGATTTTTTTCTACCAAATATTTATAAGTTTTCACTTTATGCCAAATTTCAGGACTATAGGTCCACGGAAAGTACCCTAAGCCCAGGTTTGATTCATGGCGAATTTCATACAAAATGCACCAAAAGCGATGTATAACAATGCTTGTATCTTTTTGTTGTATTGATTTAGAAACTTGATTTTTTCTGTACTCCAAGGGCTCGTAGACTTTAATATAAGTTTTTTCAGTTTAATTTCAGCTTCATTCTTCCACGCTACCTTTTTTGGATTTATGCAATATTTGACAAATTAAATTAATTACCAAGATATATCTTATATTAGCTATATATTGAGTGATTCTGGATATACTTCACAATGTTGCTTTTCGGTTTGCTGTTGTGTTTGGTGGAGTTGAGCGTGGGAAGTCCCCCTTTTGTCAAGACGAGGGAGGAAATTGATGCCTTTAGAGAACACTTGGAAAAAAGCCGTGAAGGTTGGTTTGGTAAAATTGATTACAATAAATATATGTTTTTCTTAATGTTTTTGTAATTAAATTGTAACTATATATTATATTGCAGAAGACGTCAATTTTGTAAAAAATAGTGTTTTCTCATATATTGACATATTGATTTTTTTTTTCAACAAAAAGTGCAATTACGTCACTGTTGCACGTCACAAGCACTCATGTAAGGCAAGTTATCACCGCCGTAGTAGGGACTTTATGCAAGGTTCTTAGTTCAAATATTAGGTATATAGGTCAGCAAGGGCGGTACGTATGAAGAATAAAGAGATTCTTCAATATATAGGTCACCACTGTTTATATAAACGCAACATGGCAGCAATTAAATGAAGCGGTCTAAATATGACACTGCAAAATAGAGTAGGAAATACAGAAATTCGAAAAATAACCAGAGTAAAAGATGCTTCGTATTTCGCTTAATGTATGAAATGGAGGTGGACTGGCCATGTTGCGATGACCGTTGGACAATCAATATCACAAAATGAAATGGACTGTAAGGCACATTGTAGCAAACGAAAAAAACGACGACGACGACGACGAAAAATGGAATTCTTAGGAGGATACTTTTACTTCGAGAGAGTCCAGATTTAAACTAAATTAATTAAATAAATCATAAAATATATAATAAAAAGAAATGTAATAGATATATAGTAGTAAATTACTAGTAATTAAGTAAAATCTATAAGTAGTATATTAAACATAAGGTAAAACAATTTGCCTTTTTTAATGCAAAAATAAAACTTATTATATGTGATAAATAAGCCTTTTTTAAATATTATCATTGATTGTTCTTAATATAAAATATATTTCAAAACATTTGTTAAATTTATAGACAACGGTTACCGTGTAGATGCTCGCATGCTATCAAATGCCAAAGGCAATATATGGGAGAAGAGTGGCAAGTTCGAAGGCGACATTTTGTTAGACGACTGGCAGATAGAAGGCTTGGTTACGGACTACGCGACAGGCAGAAACGCTTACATTTGGCCTGACAGTAGATGGCCTGGAAACGTTGTTGTATTCGCATTTCAAAAACATCAATTCAGTAAGTTGTTCATCTATACATGTATATAAAATCGAAAGGTCTCATCCTCATCATTAATCGGAACTCATCACAAAATCTCAGAAACTACATGTGCTAGGAATCTCAAATTTTGCATAGGCGTTATTTATACGACGTAGATGCTGGCTTAGACAGGAATTTGCAATATTCGACTCCTAAGGAGTCGTTTTTGGGGTTAAGAGTTTGTATGAAACTTCGTTACTACAAATGCTAGGAGTCTAAAATTTTGCATGGACGTCACTTATAGGACGTAGGTACTCATGGAGACAGAAATTAATAATAACGAGGTTCATGCAGGCGAGCCGCTAGTTGTTAATATTTAGAAAATTAATTTGAAAGATAACATCTATACATATAATAAAAAAGTAAAAATAGCGCGTCTGTACGCCATCTCTAAGCCATATCCAAGTCCCATAATTACTTTTACATAATTTGTTCGCACACGATACCTCCGATAAGAAGTTAAACATGAAAAAATGAGATGAAATAAAAATCAACCTGCTTCACGTTGTATCCTGCAACTACCACACAGTTACCTCAATATATGTCTGTCTGTATGTATGTTCACGCTTATCTCTGAAAGTAATAAACCGATTTACTTAAAACTTTCACCAATTTTTTTGTTGTTGCAAGCTTAACATATGAAGTTTGTTTCTTTTAAATCGGTTCATTAAAAAAAAGTTATGGTCATTTGAATTAACTCAAGGCATGAGTTTGCCCGCAGATATAATAGCAATCTGTATTTGTTTGTAATTAATCTATATTTTTAACCAACTTTCAGAACAAGGAGGAGGTTCTCAATTAATTATTTTCGATATTAGATTCATTTTGTATTTGATTTCCATATTGGATTATTCGATTCGATTTGCGTATTTTTTGTAATATGCAATCATTACAATTGTTTTACAAAGAATATTATAAATCCTTACCCAAACCAATAATTTAACATCTAAGGCTGAACAAGTAAGTTAAGTTATTCATTGACATCAACATATTTGACTGTCAGTCAATTCTGTTTTTAATAAACAGAATCATGTAGTTCAAGCAGGCGAAGCCGCGGGTGGGCCGCTAGTTTATTATAAATGTGATAATAAATATAAAAACAATAGATATTGTTTAGGTTCACAGCAACGTTTGGCCATTAGGGAAGCTATGCGTTTGATCGAGCGTAATTCCTGCGTGAGATTCCGTTCTCGCAACGATAACGAGCGCAACTATGTCTTAATCACAGTAAGTCATTGTTAATTTATTTTTTGATGCTTGCATTATTTCATTATCGTCCCTTAAAATATACCAGTAAAAAATACCTTCACATAGAGCATTCTTTTTTTAATTTGTGAAAGCTAGAACATGTTTTTTTATCTTAGGGGACTTTTAGTGCAAAACGTACAGTTTTCAAAAAAGAAGCTAGTAGGTAATCTATCACTATGTTCTGCATTTTCATCCCATTTTTAAAACAGGCTTTTTGGTGACAGCAAAGTTCTAAGCCGAACTTTGTGGTGACCAGCCAATCATGCTCCGAGTTTCCGAGATGTACCCGTGCCGATTTCTTGAGCTTATTGGCACGAACCTTACGTCAGACCTGAAATTAGGACGTTACATCGAGTATTTGACTATAATTGCAGCTAAAAAAACTTCTCTCAAAGGTTAGGCGGTATTTCATACTGGGACAGCTTCTTCAACTTTATCAAGCTCAAGTCCGATCGTGTATGGAGTACTGCTGTCACCTTTGGGACGGATCTGCTAAATATCAGCAAGCAACCTTAGACTCGATTGAAAATCGTGCCAAGATGCTCATTGGCGACACAGCGATTGTTGAGGCAAAGCTGCAAAGTCTTGAGCATCGTAGAAAAGTAGTTTGCCTGTCGGTATTCTATAGGATACATTTCGGAGAGTCTAATGATGCTGGGATTTTACCCATATACCATCGATATTCCTCCTTTTCGCACGCAGCGGTTCGCCTCCACTTTCTTAATGCGAACAGCTAAAGAGTAGAATTCCCTGCCTGCTGAACTGTTCCCCGATAAATACAACTTGCCCCTTTTCAAGGCAAGAGTCACTATTTAGGTAGGCATGCTTCACCATCGTTCGCATCGTCTTACCACCAGGTGAGATAGTGGACAAATGCTTGCCTATCTACAATATAAAAACAAACAAAAAAATCTACCTCCCATCACTCAATCAGTCTAGGGAAACATACATCTTAATAATATTATCTAAA
The DNA here is from genome assembly GCA_013403645.1 of Heliconius nattereri. Classification (NCBI taxonomy): domain Eukaryota; kingdom Metazoa; phylum Arthropoda; class Insecta; order Lepidoptera; family Nymphalidae; genus Heliconius; species Heliconius nattereri. Next base: position 2,841,123 of record JAAIXI010000225.1, read on the forward strand.
CCCACAATCATTGCTTCTTCTTAACACAGCATCTCTTATTAAATGATTTGGATCACTTTATTTTAAAAAATATCATATTTAAAGGAATTTTATTTTATAATAGGGAAAATCTGAAGGATGCCACTCAACTGTCGGCTTTTCGAGCACTCGTGGTGAGCACACATTAAATTTGGCACGTAGCGACCCTGGTCAAGGATGTCTCCGCAGCGCCGTAATCGTCCACGAATGGCTTCATGTCCTCGGCTTTTTCCACATGCAGTCCACTTATAATAGAGATGAATTTGTTCGCATCGAATCGCAAAATATTCAAGATGGTAAGACGTCGTTTTTGAAATATCTTACTTTAAATCTCCATAGATAAACGGTATAAGCTCAGAATCCGGATGTTCTCCAATAAATACACATTCAAATTCAAAACATCATAATGTAAATATGATTCAAAACCATATTTAGTAAATATAGCTCATTCTTTAAAAGACAACATAGTATTATGAGCTGTGTGTGTCTTTATTTATAATACATATATCGTTCTTTTTATATAGGCAAGGCCAACAATTTCAATAAATACGGCAATACTTACGTGAGCAATCTTGCTCTACCCTATGAGTACACCAGCTGCATGCACTACAGCTCTCACGCTTTTAGTAAAAATGGACAACCTACCATTGTAGCTCTAAAGGTAAGACGATATATATTTTTATAAGAGTGGAACTTAAAAATACAGACACTATTAAATATCTAATTTAAGTTACGCAACGAAATATTGGTAGATATTGAGGCGAGTCGTGGTGCAGGGGCACTAGCGAGTCGTGGTGCAGGGGCACAAGCGAGTCACTGTAAATGCGACAGGTTGTGGATTCGATTTCCACTCGAAGAAATAAAGTGTGTTATATTTTTATTTTCTCGTTTTGGTGACGACGCAAAGTGTGGCGTTGAGTTCCGCCACTAAACACGCAATGAAAATGGCGGAAAGTGGAGAAAAAAGATGGTTTAATGAAAACGGAGTGTCTTTATACTAGGTTCCCAGGTTCCCCCTGCCTTGTCTACTACGAGCGGGTTAATTCGTGAAGTATAATACATAATCGTTTTTAAAAGTTGACATAATTGCATATTACTATAACATACATATATATATATATATATATATATATATATATATTTATATTGCCACTAGTCTTTCGTTGGAACTATGGGACAGAGGGATCAAGTTACTGACAACGACTGGCTAAGGTTGAGAAGACATTACAACTGTCCTGGAGCGTGGAACCGTGATGGCGTCGTACCAAGTACTTCTGTACCAAATAATAATAACAGTAGTAGTATTTGAGTCTCGGCTTGAATTGTACTGAATAAAATTAGTGAACAATCTGAGATTGAGTTTTTTTTTTTTATATTTAAAAGTACAAAGGAAAATATATAAACATACAATAAGGCATTTTGCGACATAAATAATTGAAAATCTCAAGGTGATATTTTATCGTTTCTTAACCTTTATTTTAGCAAATTTTTAAAACAATGATCGTTTTTTACATGATACTAAAATACAAGCATCATTTTTTTTCTCTCTGTCTGTCTATCTTTTTATTTGTCCAATCCAGTCCATTTATCTCCAGAACAATTGAATATATCTTTAAAGGACATTTACTGATCGATATAGGTGGTTTTAATCCCGGAATACCCTCAACGAAGGGATTTTCCCGGGAAAAACTTCTTTTGTCGTGCGCACGTACCTTGATATATATGAAATGACTAAACATTTTTGCATATTAAATACGAAATTTTCGTACGTGCGAGCAGTACCAAATAAAATCACGAAAGATTAAAATTATAATTATTTAAATGTATAACAATAGTACAGATATCATAGATAAATAACATACAATAAAAATGAAGCAATCAAAGTTACGCAGGAACACTAGTATTGATTAAAGAAAAAAAAAATGAGATGGAGTATTTCATTTATCAGGGTATCAATATTTTTTTTTCGAACATGTGGATAATTCTGTTAGCCTGGCTTTTACAGCGACACCGGTTGGGTAGGGTACTCTGTCCCTGAAGAAATGCAAGCACTAAGTGGTTGCCTGTGAGGAAGTCGACGACTGTATAGGCGCCCCCTGCGGGACTTGAACCTCGGCTTGCGGCCGTCGAGCGGACTGGGATTTCACCTATGCTAAGCAAACCAACGGGGTAGGGTATCAGTTTAAAAAAAGGTTTATATGCGAGTCAGATTCGCCCAGCAATGCTTCCATATCAATTTCAAGATTGCAAATTAACGGCAAGTATAGCTTTTAAAGTTGACCAACTTAAGTCATATTGTGTGGGCATATGCATTAATTTTATATGAAATAATGTAAAATAAAATATAGATTTGTAATGATTTTTCTATGAATTATTTATAAATTTCCACGTTTCGATATTTTTTTTTCACTTCGTGCCGAATTTCATAAATGTAGGTCCGCAGAAAGTAAAACTTAGCGAATTTTAAACAAAATGCAATAATTAAATGCATAATTGTTCTTATCTTTTGTCTTGACTATTTGATATTAGTTTCAGTTTCATACCTGCACACGATCTTGATTTAAAGAGTGATCCTATAAGGGTTCCTCATTACCTATTTAGGTACGGAACCCTAAAAACAAATAATTGTAAGTATGTACATACCTAATTAAAAATTAGCACACTTAATCGTAATAGGATTTTCGTCATCGTTCCCATTATCTTTTAATTATCAAATCGATAGCTATAAAAGTAATTGAATAGGTAAATTCTATACTAGAACAAAATGATGAGGGCTGTGGTGCTAGTGCTATGTGTGGTCGCTGCGGCGGTGGCTAAGCCGCCGGTGGTACGGTCCAAGGAGGAGATTGAAGCTTTCAGACACTTCTTGGAAAGCACAAAGACCAGTAAGTACCTACCTATTTACGAACTTCTTGAACTATTATCAATGGACGCAAAAGATCGTGCAATGTGGAGTAGGTTGAGTAGGAAGGCAGACCCTGGCAATAGCCGGGATTAATGCCAGGAGGAAGAAGAAGAAAAGAGCTTCCATCATCATAATAAAAAAACATGTATTGGTGTGGCTTTTTTCTGAGCCCATGATATACTAGAAATACGTAAAATATATAACTAAAAGCAATTGTAAAATATTCCAAGTGGCATTATTTAGTGGCAAAAAATATATTAATAGTTACAAATAAATATATTGTTATAAATTTAAATTTCAAATAAGATGATCTAATTTCAATTTCTCTTACAGGCGATGGCCAGCACTTCATTGCCCGTTCTGGAATGTTCCCGGATGCCAACCCCGAGGAGAACAGTGGTAAATTCCAGGGTGATATTATCCTGGATGACTTCATTATTGAATCCATGTTGCAAGAGTATGCTATGGGCCGTAACGCCTACACTTACCCTAATACCAAATGGCCTGACAACACTGTTGTATGGGAATTTGGTGAAAATGAGTTCGGTAAGTAATTTATTAAAAACATTATTGACAGATTTTAATTAAGTGTCAAGAAAAATAATATAATAATAACAATATGCCTTCAGATTTTGCCAAAACACAAAGAATGGAGTGTCTTAACAGTAGGTTCCCCCTTCCCTGCTGTTTACGGTATACAGCTGACGCTAAAAAATAAAATATACACATAGTATGTCCTAAGAATATTTCAAGTTTTATCAATTAGTAAGCTTACTTAAAAAGATAAGAAACTTTTTTTCTTTTGTATATTAGTAAAATCACGTGTATTTATATATGTTACATAAATGAATATCAAAAATATTAACCTATTGAGTGCTTTTCTTAATCTTTTATTACAAGGCTTGGAAATTAAATTTAATTAGGTATAATTTGGTATATACATATTCTTGTAAATTCTAAAAATTGCCTGCGCTTGACTATAAGCGTGATGGTAGTGGGTTCGATTTCCAGTCGGGGCAATGATTTAAAGAAGGTCGAGAACAAGGTCTCTTAATACTAGGTTCCTTCTGCCCACCCTTCCTTATGGGGTTTACAATGTGACCGAGTACAGCAGGGTAGGTAGGGGGAACCCAAATTTACTCTATTCCTCACTTTTGGAGGCATTACGTATTGGAGGCGTCTAAAATAATGTTATTTTTATAGAACAAAGTAATACAGCGAAATATCTACTATGTGTAAAATACTTAGCTCTTTGTGTTTACCTATTCCGTAAAGTATTTTAAATAAAGCCGTTTATCTTGAAAACTTACAAAACATTCATAGATAAAAATAATTAATATATCATTATTAATCCTGATACATTATAATACTATAATACAAGCACGTAAAAGTCACTAATCGTATGGCGTCATAATCACATTTTTGTGATAGAAATCTCTTAACAAACAGACTTTAGACTTTCAATTAAATTAGTTGGCTAAAGACAAATGGTTCTTTGTTTTTCCTATTGTTTTGTATTTATCGCTGTATTCTCCATATAGCAGGATATTATTACATATAGTGTAAAGAAATCAAACACCTCGAGGCTTTTACAGAACTTATATTTCTTCCAGGGCTAAATACCATTAGGCTTGTACAATGTATGTCTCAGGACTTTTACAGAACTTATACTTATTCCAGGGCTAGATACCATTAGGCTTGTACTATCTTAAATTATAATACAATATTTTATTCTAGAGGACCACTTTCCTCTTCAGCTCCAAATCTAATAGTGCCCATCAGAATTTTCATCACATCAAGCGTCCTTTTTAAATTGACAACTCGCGCTAGTTCTATGTATAAATTTTCAAATATATATTTTTATTAAACAAAGGTTGATTTACTTTTTTTATAACAAATTATCGTGAATATAAAAACTATTTATATAAAATCATTACAATAGGATCTAGTGTTAAACCACTTCTTTGCCCAAATCCGCCCAATTTCCGTCCAACAAAAAGAGCGAGGAAAATTTCATTCACTGTAGTTTCTCACTACAGAAACTATAACCATCGGGATTACAGTCATGTTACGGAGTTACTTTAATGTGTGGTTCACCTTTTCCGCAGAAGAAAAATATTTTCAAATAAAAACTGCAATTTATACGAAACCCTCTATTCTTTTCTAAGCATCAACTTGATAATAAAATCTAAAGTAGGTAAATAAATATCACAATAAGGATAGACTTCTGAAATCAATTAATTACGTACCTGCATACATATATGGGGCAATTATAATGCGCATATTGTTATATGAATTGGTTCAATGAAAGTATCGCCTTGATTTACTTATCAGCATCCATCCTGCACATAGCAGAGTAGGCAGTAGGACCGTAGTGTTAAGACACTCCGTTCCTCAAATTTAAAAGACATTGCGTTTGAGTGTCGCATTTTGGCTACAATTACAATTATAGTCAGATGCTGTGCTGCTGGGGTCATGACGACCTTCTTATTTCCGTATCTTGTAATAAAAACCATTTAAGTTGAGTTGGCATGGTATAATCGAGAATATCCCAGAAGGTACATTTGTACTTCGAGCCTAAGCCCCAGTGCTGCATTATGTTCCTAACCATACAACCGCCGAGAACCGGTGAAAGTTTTTCATTCCTCAAACACATATACCTATACAAAAAAAACATAAAAATGTTTTACTTCACGATGCAGATTATTTAAACATATAAATAAAGAAATTAAAAATATTTTTGCTATAAGCCTTCTCCCAAGAGGGCATCCGGTCACAATTATTAGACTTGTTTTTCAACGACAACGTTGAGACATATAAATTTTCTTTTTTAATATATATTTTTTTCTTATATCCTCAGGGCCCCTACAACAGGCGGCTATAAAGGAAGGTATTGCCCACATTGAGAACTCCACTTGCGTTAAATTCCGTTACCGCGAACCAGAAGACACTGTTTACGTGAGACTGACTGTAAGTTGCTTCTGGATATTATATTTGTAATATTTTTTTTATTGTAGTTTATAAAGGACTATTTATATATTTAAATATATTCTTATTATTAATGGTGGTCTTTCGTGGCGCAAAGGCACAAGGTGTGACTGTAAAACCGACTGGCTGTGGGTTCGATCCCTACTCGAGGAGGTGAAATATTTATTTAAATTTATATTTCCATTTCTTCGCTCTGGTGTAGAGGCAAAGCGCGGCGTTGAGTTCTGCCACTCAACACGCAATGCCTCCAGAATTAGGCAGAAAGTGAAGGAACGGAGTGTATTAACACTAGGTTCCCTCTGCCTATCCTGCTGTGTGCGGGAGACAGCGTGAAGTTGATTTATTTATTTTCTTGCGCCACTAAAGTATCTATTTTCATAAAAACTATAACAGTTTACAATAAAAACCAATTCTTTCAGGGTATGGCTGCAGGATGCTACGCCCACGTCGGTTACTGGGAAAGCCGTGGTATTCACGTATTGAACTTGGCTCGTAACTACCCCGGCGTGGCCTGCTTCCGCCACGCCACCATTGTTCATGAATGGATGCATATCTTAGGCTTTTTACACATGCACTCCACTTACGACCGCGATGACTACGTAAGAATCGCTGAAGAAAATATTATTAGTGGTAAGCTTTAAAAATTTATGACATTTTATATATTTTAGTAGGTATATAGTTTTACAATATTTTGTAAGATGTTATTAATTACTTATCCAAGATACTTTTTTTATATATTTTAATCAGAGTAAAATGTTATTCTAATAACGACGTATTGATAATTATTTTTCTGTTGTCTTACTCATTTAGTCTATGTATAATAAATCAATCGAAAAGTGAAGAATAGAGTGTCTAGACTCAAAAATTTTTGTCTCTTCTCTCTACCCTGCTAACAGGAAACAACAAGCTTGAAGCTGAACAAAAAATAATATCTAATAATATAGATATATTGTGTAGATAGCTGACATTTTTTTCTGTTATTCTTCTGCACTTGCTAAAACTCGCTAAAGAATTTTTTTTCTTTATTGAAATTAAGACTTTTGCTATTCTATATTTTAGGTACCGAACATAATTTCAACATCATGGACGCCCAGTACGGTTCCAACTACAATATAACCTACGACTACGTCAGCTGCTTGCACTACGGTCCGCGTGCGTTCTCCTCTAATGGAGAACTTACAATTATTGCTTTACAAGTGGGTATTCTCTTTATTCTTCTTAAAAGAGTCTCTATAGAAAGGTATTTCTATCTATACCTATGGAAATGGTTATATTTGCTTTAAAGAAATAAGATGTAACTTTAGGCAAATCTTTGAAATCTTATTGAAACCTGTGTGACTAAGGGCAACAGATTGTGGGTTTGATTCCCACTCGAGAAAATTTAATATTTTTTATTTCTACTCTGTGGTGTCAACGCAAACCGAGGCTATTCAGGGGAACTCAATGCCCAATGCCCAATGCCCAGAGTGCCTTGAAAATTCGGCGGAAAGTGTGGAACGGAAGATGTCTTAACACTTCCCTCTGCCTACCCTTCTATGTGCGGGAAACAGCGTGAAACTGATTGGATTTTAAATTATATCTTAATATAATTTTATAACAATTTTTCGAAGAAACATTAAGAAACTGATGATTTTCTTTTGTTTTTGTTGTTATCTATACCTACGTACGCAAGTAGGTATCACCCAGTTCTTTATCATTATCCTTGGTCAAACAAATTAATTGTTATCTTAATATTTGATTATTTTTATCTAAATGAAAATATTGCTAATATTGATTAATATATGTCAATTTTCTTTAATAATACGATAACCAAATAGTACTTATTTGATTATGTTCTTGAAATATTTTAATAAAAAGTTCAAAAACTCCACCTAACGCGAAAAATACTAAAATCTTAACAAATAACTAAGCTTTCTTTATTACATCTAAGGTAAAACTCTCAAACTTTCTCAGTTCGATCTAAGACTATTATAATACCCCTACACTTTCATAGATTTGTATCCATGATCTATCGCTATACATAAAATTAGGAAGTTTCAATTAATATCTATTTCAATGAGAACGTCACAAGCGTGAGACTGTAGCACGGCGGTTGAGTTCGATCCCCTCTCGAGGGAATAAAATATTATTTTATAATATTTTCTTTTATTCGCCCCGTCACCAAGGCAAAAGTCCGGCGTTGAGTTGAGATACGCAACGCAAAAATTCGGTAGACATTGGGGAACGGAGTGTTTAAACACTAGATTCCCTCTGTCTACCTCGCCGTGTTCGGAATACAGCGTGAAGCTGATTTTTTTTCTATGTTTTTATTATGTTATTTTACATTAAACAGGAACACGAAGGAGAAATGGGACAACGTGAATACATCACAGAAAAGGATTGGCTGAGGATCAACCGACACTACGACTGCCCCGGCGCATGGGACTAAACCTTATTTATTATTTAACTGATTAAATTTAAAAAAATAAAATATATTATATTAAAATGATATTATATATAGAATAAAGATTTTTTTATTGCCTAAAGATTTTAAATTGTCTATTAGCACTTGTGATAGTCTAAAAAAAAATGACAAATCACCTTTATATTACGCAAAAAAACTATTTATTACAAACAAATTATTAAGACACTCTGTACCCCACTTTCCGGTCAATTCGGGAAGCATTGCGTATTGAGTGGCGGAGCTCAACTCCGCGCTTACCCTCTACACCAGAGTGAAGAAATGAAAATATAAATTTAAGTAAATTTAATGAAAAAAAATAAGAAATAATAATTCATTCCCCCAACTGGTAATCGAACTGACAACCGTCGCGTTTACAGTCATATGCTTGTGCCTCTGTCACGAAGGCCCCTAAGATAATTTTAAAATGAACAAGTAAAATATTTAAAAACAGTTACTTATATATAATTAAAAAAATAATACACCGAAAGTTGTTTAAGTTATTTTTTGCATCGCCGCTACCGTTTGCTTTTTTTGGTTCTGGCAAAAGAGAGAGATCTCTGCAATAAAGTATTATTTACAAGCCATACAAGCTTAATTTTTTTAAGCTCTCCCAAAGGAGCAATATGACCTTCATGTTGGCGGGACACGTGACGGTTAAGCTTGCGGGTGACCAAGCTTTGAGTGCAATAGTTATTTAATTTTGCTTTATTATACGAGTAAATTCAAAATATTCTTTATTCAAATAAACTATAAAAGAACTTTTGAATCGTCGAATGTTGAATGTCAACAAAAAGCTACCACCGGTTCGGAAGGCAGTTCTGCTGAGAAGAGCCGGCAAGAAACTCAACAGTTGCTCTTTTCAAAATCAATGGTATATTTTACTATTACATTAGTTGGCAGCTATCCTGCCTGACATTCAATAGACATTAATTCCATACATGCTTATCCTCTAAATATTCTTGAATAGTGTATAGCTTTACTTGTTAGATTTTTTTTTATAGATATTTTAAATTTTGGTAGTGGCAAACTAAGAATACACTGCGGAATTTTATTATATACACGTATACTCAGCCCTAAACGAAGTTGTTAATGTTTATCTTTCATTAATTCTTTTAAATTATTTTTTACGTTTAGTATTAGAACTAAAGTATTGTCTTCAAGCACATCTTATGTCTATTAGGTTGTATTTTTGGGGTATTACCCACCTAGTCGGTGAAATAAAAATAATAAAAAAAAAATTCAGTGAATATCTTATATTTACAGAGTAATAGGGCATAATTTTTCTAGAAAATGTAGCTATTATACAGGTTTCGATATGCGTCTTATAAAAAATATTCACGTCGTAGATGTCGTAACTATAAGAATTTAACATTTAAATGCCAATATTTAGATAAAACGATTTATCATGACACAGCATAAAGACAATGTTATAAAGGACCCTTAAAATTTTTCTTTGGTTTGGTATTTATTCTAAATAACTTTTTAATTTTTTTACGTTCTGTATGCGTGGTCACCAGAAACACTTTGAAGTCGACACATCGTGAGCTACTCACCGCTGTCGCCGTAAATCCTGTCAGGACAAATTTCCACTCTTTGAAATCACACCACTATACGAGGTGACGATTTAATAGGATTTATTACTCCAACTACATGAATAAAATAATGGGGTAAAATGCAATAAAAATGTCATTTTGATAGCATAAAAAAGTACGTTATACATAAAAAAATCGAGTTAAAAATTTTTTTGCAGTGGTTTTAAATACTGTTTTGGTGCAATAAGTTCAAGCGTGTGCAGTTAATTTAGGTACTATAATTATTTAAAACAAAAAAATATATAAACCGTTTAAAAGAGCTTTCTAACCGGCCCGTTAGTGCGCAAGGACAGCGTGACGAATGAGATTTCGATTCCCTTTCGGCGGAATGAATTATTTAATATTAAAATTCTCGTTCTGACAACAAGGCGCAAAGTGCAGCGTTGAGTTCCGCCACTCAACACGCAACGAATGGAAGTGTTTTAATAGGAACCGCATGTCCTAACGCTGCCCGGCACAACCTACCAGTGGCACAACCTGGGTTGTTCCGGGTACAGCGTGAAGCAAAAAAAATCTTGTAGTATGTATTTAAGATCTGCTAGCATCTAATTAAAAATTCAAATCATCTTTATGATGTATCTCTCACACAGCACGGTACGCAGAGGGAACCTAGTGTTAAGACTCTCCGTCACCCAGTTGACGCAGTTTTTCATGATCATGCACTTATCCCACATCATTGCATTTTATTCTTCACAACATTTCGCACTATTTAGAAATATCGAGGAAATATCAATTTTATAAATAATAAATATTATTCTAAAAAAAATCTATGAACGGATAATCCACAGACGCAGGCATACATATATCAACTACACTATAACGGAGTACTTTGTAATTTAAATATTTCATTTTAACAATAAACGCAATTTAATGAAATAAAACGGGTAATTCAATACATCAAAGCTGATTCTCCGAATGTTCTTAAATAAACGACCACCCTCTCGCCGAACGTATCGGTTACAGAACACGCCGACAGACCGACAGACCGACAGACCGACAGACCGACAGACCGACACACTGACAGTTGATACGGTGGACCGTGACCTGTCAAACTCATAGTGATCTCTTTATTATAATCAAGTCATATTATGGAGACACTACTGGATACTAGGAAATGAAGAGATTTTCTTTCGTTATTCTCTTCACTAGATAAGTGTTTGGTGGCAATGGCTGGTCGGAAATAGAAAATCGCTGAAACCGCTGGGATCAGTCCCGCTCCTCAAATTTTGTCAAGCAAATATTGCAGGAATATGCTACTAGTTTGCAAAAATGCGGGATAAAGGATGAACTAGAATAGGATTTAGTTTCTCGCTGTATCCTGCATATACCACTCACACTCACTCCGTTCCCATTAAGACACTTCCGTTCCCTTTCCATCGAATTCACGAGAAGTTACGTATTGAGTGCCCGAGCGTATTGAGTACCGGAGCATTTGTTACCAGAACGAAGAAATAAAAATATTAAATCATTTATTTCTTAGAATGGGAATCGAAGCTACCATCATCGCGTGTACAGTACCCGGGCTTATTGGAAAAAATATAATATGGAGCAACATTTAAGCTAAATATAACCAATCATATGGTGGAATGTGGCCAAAAAAAATTAAAAACCTAAGGGTATGTCAAAGTCAAAACTGAAGCACTCCAAGTCCCTGAAGACCGCCAGGATAGTACAGAAAAGTGTAAAACGAAGTGGCTTCCACTGACGGGCTCTTAACGAAGCCGATGAATAGATAAAGATCTTCGTAAAAAAGTGTCAAAGTTTAACGACATTACGCACGTAAAAAAAGTAAAGGGACGTCCCGACCGACCTGACTGACTATTTTTACTGTGGACTGTTTTCAATTAAGATTATAGTTGCGTTTCACAAATTGTACGTTTCCTCAGGAAACGCTGTAATTATATGGTTTTTTTTATGTATTGAAATTTGTCAAAACTGATAATGCTTGAGATGTTCTTACAAAAGTGTGTTCTTTTTGCTTATTTCTATTTTTTTTATAATTTAAGGGTTGTTTTGAAATTATGTTCTACAAATTGAAACTTTGTTGTGTTATTTATCCCCTTAAGACAAGTTAAGTGTAAATATTTCATCTATTTTGAATACATAGACGCTTCACGCTATGCCCTGTACATAGCAGGGTAGGAACTTGGAAACCTAGAGTTAAGACACTTCGTCATTAAGAATTCCCTAAATCCTGGAGCTGGTATTGCGTGTTGAATGGCGGATCTTAAAGTGCCTCGGTGCTAGAGAAAATGAAATAAATCGGTACTAGAGAAAATAAAATAATTAAGTATTTGACGTTCAAAAAATTAAGCATGTAACTTCTTATTTCGAATAAAATTATTTGACTTGTACTTGAACTTTGCAACTCTAAGGTTTTAATAATTTTCACTTCAGAAATCTCGAGTGCGCCGAAATAATACATTAAATTAGGGCATAATTCCAGTCATTAAGTAAATAATTCATTAGTTTAAGCGGGCGAACCCGCGAGCGGGTTGCTAGTTACTATAAATAATTCAGCGATAACCAGGAAATATTCTTTACAATTACCTAATACAATTTTCTCAACGTTACTCATCATGTTATCTTAATTAATTACAAAATGATAATAGTTTATGTCAAAACAACATACCTTAAGCCACCTACGTTTCCACACTTTTATACATTTTAACAACAGAATTCGGAATAAAAGAAGCTATTTCGGAAACTAGTCAAATTAGTATCTTAAATATTCAATAAAATACCTTAATAACTCAAGTAAACTAAATAAATCAGCTTCAAGATGTATCCTGCACACAGCAGGATAGGCGGAGGGAACATAGTGTTAAGACACTACGTTCCCCACGTTCCGCCGAATTCTGGAGGCATTGAGGGTTGAGTGGCGGCCTCGAGGCCAGAGCGAAGAAATAAAAATATACATTTAAATAAATAATTGTGTATAAGATTCATATTTGGTCTACGTAAATATGATCACATTTCCGACTTCCGAAAAAAGCTCAAGTGGCTCCCTATCCGGCTTCGTAGGAATACTCACATACTTCATCTTCTTTACTGCATTCTGTTCAATCCAACTTCTCCCCCGTACCTAAAGGAACGATTTGAATTTTTGGGCCGCTCACATCCTCGACGTCTGCGATCCGACTATAGTCGGGTCGGGTGCTAAAAATTCCACAACATTCCTCGTCATTTTATACTGATTCATTTACAATTACTGCGTGTCGGTTATGGAACGCTCTACCCTTGATTGTCAGAAATTCAAAAACGTTCCTTACTTTTAAAAAACGCTTAAATAAAAACACTGTCTAGCCCTTTAAGCCTTTTTAACCGTACTTACTTAATATAAGTGTAATTTATTATTATTTTTATTTTTAATTTTTTTCCCTGTTTCTATACTAAGTACGTATCCATATGTTAACATAATTTATAAGTGTATATGTATGAATATTTGTAGGTATGTATGTATTTATATATATGTATGTATGTATGTATTTATGTATGTATGTATTTATGTATGTATGTATCTATCTCTGTGTAGGTTTATTTATTTATTTATTTTATTTTTTTTATATAGTTAGTACTATTCACACCCTACTCATTATTTATTTATTTTTATGCGATTTTCAACGCCTCTAGGTTGTCTGGAAGAAATCGCTATTTCAGCGATAAGGTCGCCTATTGTACCATATTCTTTTATTTGTATTCTTCTATTTCTTTTTTGGGTGTACAATAAAGAGTTTTATTATTACAATTTTTATTAAATATTTCATTTCCTCGAGTGGGGATCATAACCAGTCGCGTTTACAGTCACGCACTGCCCCTGCGCCACAACTGGCCTCGAAATAACTTAAATATAACATTATGCAATTAATTTATCTATCTTTACTAATATAATAAAGCGGAAGAGTTTGTTTGTTTGTTTGTTTGAACGCTAAGATCTCTGGATCTACTGGTCTAATTTACTATGTTTTTGTTTTGTATGAAAGCTGCTTTCTTCAGAAATACTATAGTCTATATAACATTACATTACACATATGTACTAATAAATTAAAATACTTATTAATTTGACATGCAATTTATTCTGCCATGTTAATAACAACCGTCGTTGCTAAGCAACGGTTTGCAAAGTTTGTTTGTTGTTTTAAGAAAACGTCACCCAAAATGAACTTATATTTTGATATTCATCCTTATAAAAATAAATATAAAAGTCACTTTTAGCATTTTATCTAGATTGAAATTATAGTTTACTGTATAACATTCTAATAAATAATTAAGGAGATGTCACTGATTCGAAATGACCTAGCCTTCGGGCGGCATAGTATGACCGACGCGAACGGGCAGATGACGTTGACGGTTTTATAAATTTTCATACATTTTCGAACTATTGTTAATTTTTATGTAATTATTTGCTGTTTATAATTTATTTAAACTACACTTTGGTTCTCTTCTTATTTTATTTGATATTGCTCGCAAAAATTAACCTATTTAATATAGAAAAATGTTTAGTTATTTCATAGAGTCGATATCTACGAGTATGTACGCACGCACGGAAAACTTTAGGTACTTTTTCTAATATTAAGAATTTTCTTTTAGTTACTTCTACTTCTTTTGTTGGTTCATTTCAATAACTCAGATATTTTTTTCTAATAATATGTCTCTACTTATTATTCTTTTCGATTATTTAAGCTTATATTTTCTTATTAATTCTGTTGAAAACTGAAAATAATTTCATAAATATTTTAATAAATATTCTTATATTTCAAGCAGGCGTAGCCGCGTCCGGGTCCACTAGTCTATACTAATATAATAAAGCAGAAGAGTTTGTTTGTTTGTTTGTTTGAACGCTAAGATCTCTGGATCTACTGGTCCGATTTACATAGGTTTTGTTTTTTATGAAAGCTGCATTCTTCAGAAGTGCTATATGCTATATAACATTACGTTAAAGATATAAACTAATATATTTTAAAGTACTTTCTTATTTGACATGCAATTTATTCTGCCATGTTAATAACATTACCGCGACACTTTCATATTCATCCTTATGAAAATAAATATAATGGTCACTTTTAACATTTTATCTAGATTGAAATTACAGTTTACTGTATAACATCCTAATAAATAATTAAGGAGATGTCACTGATTCGAAATGACCTAGCCTTCGGGCGACATAGTATGAGTATGACCGACGCGAAAATATTCTTATAGTTCAAGCAGTCGTAGCCGCATCCGGGTCCACTAGTACATAATAAAAAGATTAAGTGACGTTTAACTAACACGTGCTTAATACAGATTTCAAAATAATATAAAATGTTAATATGACGTTTTTGGTATTTGATATATGTAAATTAAGACACTTCTGTTACCCACGTTCCGCCAAATCGGCATTGCGACAGGCAGAGCCAGAAATAGAAAATATTAAATATTGCTCCGACCGAGATTCGAACACACAACCGTTGCGTTAACAGTCACGCTTGTACGACTGCGCTACGATGACCTCACCTCACCTTTTTTATAATAATCGACGGATTTAATTTAATAGTTGTGTAGTAAAAGATATAATTCTACTCAGAAAAATTACTACCTAGAAAATCTTCTTCCTATCTTCTTTTTGCAATAATATGTTCCAAAATTATCTATTAATGACATGTTAATATATATAATCATCCAGGATATAGCAGCAAATAAAAAACTAATTATAATTGCCATAAAAAACCACCCGCAATCTTTACAAGCCGACGGCCGGCGCCTCTGGATCGTTCTTCCGGAAACCCACGTCGCAGTTCGCACGACCCGTTAACTTTAAAAGTCATTAATTTGCTGAAAACACCAGCACTGAGTGTTTGGCAATGACGCGGAAACGAACAATGACAAATCGTACCAGCCATTATGTCTCATGCAAAAACATGTTAATATTGATTTTAAATATTTTTATATAATTTTTATCTTTTTACACGTTTACATAAATGTTGCTTAAAATAATGTAAAGTAGAGAAATGTGTCACCAGATTTATGTCTAAACCATATATGCTTGCTTATCACACAAAAAAAAATATTACCAAATTAATATCATAACTCTACATTTACATCTAATTTTCCACATGATTTCTCAAAGTAACAATTCTATTTAAACACTAATTAAATATTTTAAGAATTTTTCGTACGTACGTTAAAATAAACTCTTAATTAATCGTCGGGGTGAAGCGTTGCGTGAATGCGACGTGAGTGATGGTCGAACTGAGCTGCGGTAATTGTGAGGCGCGCGCGCATATGTATTGACATCTTCTAAATTTTAGTTCTGGGACAAATCCTTTTAAGATTTTTTAATCTATTTAATGCTTAAATTTATCTAATATCTATGTATATATCATTTTGCTACATTAATCAATGAAGTTAATTATATGGATGGATTTCATTTCAGTATTTAAAAGTACAGTTCATTTCTCTTCTGCATTTAAAAAGTACTGTATTAAAGTAAAAATATATAAATACAAGTAAAATGTAAGTAAATGCGTTAGTAGAGTAGACATCCATAAATATCTCGACTACATAAGGCTAAATAACAAATATTATAAAGAATTATATTTCCAAAAAATAAATATTAAATAAATACTTTTCTTCAATTCACATATATATTAAGAGTATACGTCCAACGTAAATTTTTGTCCATGCAATTATACAACGATGGCTACCATACCGGATGATATTTTGACAAATGATCCTGTTCACGCATTATTGGGCCTACATCCCTGCAAGATGAACACGTACAAGCGTACAATATAGACCACCGTAGCGAAAATATGCCAAAAGCGACTGCAATGATTTATAGCTAGAGATTGGTTGATTTCAAGACTCTAAAAACAAGGCCTTTTATATCTTATTTTGTTTAATATAAGATTATAATATTACAAAGCACCTAACTTCTGTTCTTTAAGCATTATTACTTAGTTTTAGCTTAACACTGTATCTCGCATGAAGGAAAGTAGGCAGAGGGCGCTTAGTGCAAAGACACTCCGCTATACGATAATTCCGACGTGATACGACAATTGCAATATTAGGCGTGTAACTTAAACTGCAAGTTAAGAAATAGAATGAGAAAAATACATTCAGCTTCATATATGTCATCACGTTTTTTCCCAAACACAAGGAAAAACAATTAAAGCATAGTACTAAGACACTCCCTTTCCTATTTTTTGTTCAATTTCGACGCCGCCACCGTGCAAAGTAAATAATTATATTTTTCTTAAGAGTTAATTTATTTCATGTTCAGTTGTTTAAATCTCTATATTATATCTGTTACATTTTTACAGGATATAGAGAACCTAATGATGGCATTGCCTGATTTATAAAAAAAATAGATACATTATATTATTTAGATAGATAGATAGATTTTAAATAATTGCAACTATTATAAATACTCTCAATAAGGACAAAATTAACAGAAAATATAAACAGTAAGCGAATACATTAATGTACTTACTAATATAAATAATTTAATAACAAACGCTTTAATGTCTATCCGTCTTATTATTAAAGAACAAGATAAGATTAGTGCGTTCTCGTTATGCGCCCGCGCAAACGAGCGCGCCGCCGACAACTGTCAGACCCAATTATGGCCGCCATGACACTTTCGCGCGCTTGCTTTTGAATATAGAACGTTGGGTCTACTGGAATTTGATTCTTTTATAGATTTGTTTGTAGAAAATGCCGTGTATATAGTATTTAATAAATATAGGTATAGTATTATTTGAAGATATCCTGGCACAGTTAAAAACAAGCCTCGATCCAGCCACCCAATACTAAATAATCTCTAGAAAAAGATCCAAAGTGCAGCAGGGAGATTTTAAATGTCAGGTTCTCTATGTCTATTCCGCTAATGTGCCTGTTTATTTAAGATTAAAATTTCATTTAATATTGATGTTAATCGCTTAAACATACTCAAAAAACGTTTTTCGCTCTGGTATCGAGGCAAAAGCGCAGCGTTGAGTTCCTCCTCTAAGCACGCAATGCCTCTAGAATTCGGCGGAAAGAGGGGGAATGGAGTGTGTTAACACTATGTTCCCTCTGCCCGGATGGCAGGATTGCCATGCGCGCCTATCCTGCGGAATACAGCGTGAAGCAGATTTTTTTTCAAGTTACAAATAATATCTTTTTTCGTTTAAAACAATACATTCGTAAGTCGTAGTTAATAGTTTAGTATATAAATTGCTCTTTTTTATACAAAATAAAATCAGTTATAATTGCACCAAAATCCAACCGTATAAGGAATAGCATAAAAGCCTAAAAGCATATATTTGTTTATTAAATAGCGATGAATTTATATTGAAAAAATCCATTTTTAGTTTCTTGTAGCCACAATGCATTATAATTTAATTTTAAGTTATTACATTACAGCATAAAGCGCCTGGCAGTCGGCGTTACAGACGTTTTTCAAGATTTTACACTAATTCGATGCGACGTGTTCGTTTCTATTCCGGGCTTGGCGCAGCCGGGAGTGTAGCACGGTGGTAATATCAAAAAATTAAGTATATATTAACTTATTTCAAAATATTTAGAATATTTCAGTATTATTTTATATATAATAATAATAATAATGATATTTTAATCAATAATAATTTTATTAAGTAGGCACTTAAAATGATTTTACATAACAGCAATACGAATTTTAAATACTTTTGATTTGATGTTTACTTTAAACGCAATGGTTGAGGCCTGTAGGTTCGATTCCCATTTGAGAGAATGAAATATTTAATATCCTCATTTCCTCGCCGCAGTAAGAAAGCAAAGCGCGGCGTTGAGTTATACTACTCAACACGCAATGCCTGAAGAATTCGACAACTTCAAAGTTTTTTTCCACGGTTTTCTCTGCCTACTAAAAATATATATGAACGTATATAAATTTCACTTATTTAACTTAATTAAATGTTAACAATATCCAACATCACCATGTCGTACTTCTTGTTAAAGAGTATTTCTAAAATATTTTTTCTTTCTACGGGATTTTCCTCGTTTAGAATAAATAGTAGGACTCAAAAGCTATAACTATATTTGTTGAACTAATTTCTTACAATAATCAAGTAGATATTTGAATAAACTTGACTAGTGATTCATTTTAATATTTGTAATGCATATAAATTAAAATTTTAAGAAATAAGGTTCTACCTACTACTTTATAAATCGAATAATTTCTAGACACAGTGGGACATAAGATACTTACATGTTTCTGAAGTTCCTCGCTGCATCCCGCATATAGGAAGCTTATCCAATTAAGACACTCCGTTTCTTATTAAGACACTTCTGTTTCCCACTTTTCGCCATTCTGGCCCGTTCTTAAATAAGAAAGGTATTTATTAAATTAAATATCCACAGAACTTTTACAATAATATGAAAGCATTTTATAATAGATATTTAGAATGTCCATCCTTTCGTACCAATGTTGTCGTCTAAATTCAAAACAGTAAAAATATTTTTTTCATATCCGCACATAAAAATTTCAAAACCAATTATATCGAAAGTTTATTTTCATTTCCTAATCTATAAATAATATGAGTTGACGTGTCAATTATTGTGACTCAAATTGGTTTTTTTTTTACAATTTGGGCGGGAAAAGGGAAGCCACGCCTCGACTTCACACAGATTTCAAATCGTTATACAATGAAACTCCCATTCGAGGAGTTTCATTAAGAAATGAATTTAATTGCATTAACTTAGAGTGTATTTTAAATAAATTGAATATAATTTCAAAATTTTATTAGTTACAAATTTGAATCTTACATTGACAGGCATAAAGGTGGTGGGTATTCGTCTCGTGGGTGGTGGGTGTGTTCTAAAGGGATGTTTACAGGATATTTTTTGTCCCACACATGTTGTAATTGGCACCACGTAGCCAAGAAGCCAGATCACGATACAAACTCCATTAGTTCGCACATTAGGTTCAGTTAGTTGAATTATTTAATTATAGTAATTCAATAAGTTAGTGAATTAATGACGATTATTTAAATTTCAATTGAAGTTGAACTGGACATCGATGTTTGTGTAAACAAAGTGTGACTGTTGAACATAAAGGAAATTAAATTACAAATGTTTTGAACAAAAATCTCATTTCATTATATTTAAAGTGATAATATAGTTTTTGCTCTTAAATGATGGACCAAAATAAAGGTAAGTTACATGAAAGTGGTACAATGTTTTCTATATGCGTCTGCGCAAAAGAAAATTATTGTTTTTTTTTATAGCGTCACGCTGTATCCTGCATTTAGCAGGGTAGGCAGAGGGAACCTAGTGTTAAGTCAATCCGTTTCCCATTTTAAGCTAACTTCTGCGTTGAATGGCAACACTCAACGCCGCGCTTTGTCTCGATACTAAAGCAAAGACATGAAAATAGAATATAGAAAATTTAAATAAATATTTCATTTTCTCGAGTAGATCGAACTCACAACCATTCGATTTTACAGTCACACTGTGTGCTGCTGCACAAGGACTATCCTCAAAAAGCCTGGCCTTCCATAAATACACTTAAATAATATTTAAGAGCATTTAGCTAAAATTGTTATAATAATTTTTATATCCATACGCTATTATAAATTTAACGTGATCCTCTTTTTCTGTGACAAAAAGTGCTAAAAGGAAAATTATATGGGTCATTGGGTCCATGTGATCATTATGAGATGATTACCCAATTACCATAGCTGATTGGTAATAAATTATACCTACATAATATTAAAATATGAAACCTTTACTAGTACATAATTTACACTTGCTATGCATTTTATGCATTCGGCGGAAAGTGTTGAACGGAGTGTCTAAACACTATGTTCCCTCTGCCTACCTTGCTGAGTGCGGGAAGGTGCATTTATGGAAAATTAATTGGTTATTATAGTAAAGTCATGTATCTATAAATACTCTTATTATATATTTCATTTGTTTTTTTGGTATTTTATTTGAATTTGCTCGCAATTTTTTTTGTATTTAATAAAAAATATTTAGTTACTTAGGTACGCAAGCACAACAAACGCGGTTCTTCCTTACTTGAATCCCTATCCCGTGGAAATTTCGGGATAAAAGTATACATTGCTCCATAACCTGCTCTATCGGATATTGAAAGTGTCAATAATCAGTTTAAAAAGACAGACACAAATTTAAAAATCTTTAATATCAAGAATGAGTTTAAAATTTTAAATATCAAGAATTCAATTCAATTCACAAATTTTAATATTGTTGTGTACATGTGTACATTTCAATTAACCGGACTAACGTGTGCTGGGCTCGCCCACCGTGGGTTCCGTACAGAAATTGAAGGTCTCAAGCTTGATATGAAACTCAAGCTTAGCTAAGCTAGAACCCTTTCATCTGTTACCTCACTTAAACTGGCGGCTTAAATACCTAATTCCTAAAAAATAATGCGCTTAAAATTTGATATTAAAGAGAGGAGAATTGAGAATTTTCTTGAAAAGATTCGGAACTCCTGGTTTATTTGGACTGTTATGATTGTTCATCAGATGTTCCAGATTTGAATTTTTTATGCTAATAGCAAATGCTCATCACTCTCAACAAACTATAGCTGGACATCTATTGCATGGCTCTGCATCAGGTGTGGAAATCTTCAAAACCAAATATAGCCTAGATCCTACTATGACTTAGGAACTACACAACAAGAAATACATTCGAATCGGTCCAATACTTCAGAAGATGTGCATGTACAAACAGACAAACAGACAGTCAAAAAAATTTAAAAACATAGGTTCCTCATTTATAAGTTTTCGCTAATATGCTCAATAAACAAACATAATTGTTTTACTGTTTTATTATACTTAGTAATATAGATAGAAGATAGTTATCATCGTAGTATGATGTCATCCAGTCCGATTTTGATCTGTACCTATAAACGCCATTCAGTTTGTCATCATATCTGTTTTATACTTTATCTAATTTCCTTTATCTTTATTAATTTAAGACAACTCTCGTTGTTCATAATATATCCTATCCTATCCTATATCTTATAAAACAAAGTCGCTTTTCGTGTCTGTCTGGCGTTCCTAACTTTTCTCCTTCTAAACCACCCAACGGATTCTAATGCGGTTTTCACCATTAGGTCGAGTATTTCTCATGGAAGGTTTATATATTGTTTATTATTTGTACATTCTTATGTAAATTAACATAAATACGACAAATGTGTATAAAGCCCTACCCGTTGAGACACTTTCGCGCATGCGCTGCTCTAATGGTAAGTACTACATGAAAATAATCTACTGGAAGATTGTTCCTCTTAATAAGATCTACAAAAAAGTCCGCGACGGCATATTCGTATCTTTTAAGAATAACGTGTAGTGATCATTTTTCTGTCTAAAAATAATAATTTCAATATATTTTTTAATGTGAGGGATATTTTTCCATAATGGTATTAATCTTTATCCTTTAAAATACTTTATTATTTTTTAACGTTAAACGAAGATACAATTTGCTTTTTACACTATTTCGAAGCTGCGAATAGTTTTAGAGAAAAACGCAATTAATTGTTGACACATCACGCCGTTGACACATCAGCTATGTTTCACTTATCCCTTGCTCTCAGCATATAAATAAGTATATTAGTTACGTTGGCCATTTAATGTAGATCAAAACTGTCTTTTACTGTTTTTCATTTTAATAAGTACTTTAGAAGTTGTTACAATATCAAAAAATCCTTGCTGCGAAACGGCTTATACAAGCGCGTCCGCCGCCTGCCTTACACGCATCATTATATGAATAATCCAGTAGTTAAAGCGGGCGAAGCCGCAAAAGGGTCGCTAGTTATTATTATATTTCTCTTTCAAAATTTTCATTTCATTTTCATCACTCATTACATTTTCATCACTCACCTTTGGAAGGCTTGCTTGAGGACACAGGTCCAATACGTAGAAACCTTAGAGAATATACAAATGTTTAACTATGACGCATCAGCCATCTCTGAACCACAGACATCGTGACAGAGACGTCGCCGACGCATTAAACGTGTGAACTATCGAAAATAATATAATAATAATATAATTAATATAATATTTATTTAATTAATATTAGATACATTACAATAGCTTTATTCGGTAATAACTGCAGTAGTTGACTGTGTTGCAGTTATTAGCTCCCGCCTCGCAGCCGACCTTTAATATAATAATGTATTCAATACAAATTATATATATATTAGCATTACATAGTAATTAAAAATAGAAAAAAAATATAATTATTAAAACTATAATAACATTAAAACAATAATAAAAGCAAATACGTGAGCGTGGAGATGTTTGTATGTGAGTGTGTGTGTGTGTGTGTGTGTGTGTGTGTGTGTGTGTGTGTGTGTGTGTGTGTGTGTTAGTTAGTAGGTGGATAGGAGGTCGTCTGTCTGAACATAACTTAACTCTACCAACCGGTTAGTTAAATTAGTTTTGCACTAATTACTAATTAAGGGGTATACATTTAATTTCTTACTTATTTTATTATATAAAATGGAACTGGAATAATGATATTGTCGGCTTATTAACGCTGTACGATATACCGCTATTAGACAGATTCTATGATATGATTGACAAATGTGAAAATCTGAACTAGTACTATAGAATGGAAATGGGATGGACTATAGAATAAGACTTACGGACGTCCGCCTTTCTAATAGTATCAAATTGAATAGTTGGCGGACGGTGACTCGAATCCCGCTAGATGGGCCTAGACAAAGCAGCCTAATGCCTTGGGCGCAGTCGGCGGGTCGGCTAAGAGTGTAAGGAGGTATGCACGGGTTTCACCATCACGAGGAGCTCGTGAGCGTGCTTCCCCTATATTACGCAGGTTGAACACTTCAACCCGTTCGAGTGTATACCTAGGTCTTGCGCTCCACTCTCCTGGCCAATCTAGGCAAGCTAGAAGCGGGGGATAGATTACAATCCCCCTCGGGAGGACTCAGGTCCGCGTGGACTCTCCAACAGCTCGTCACAAGCTGCCCTGCGGACTATTATTCGCTCCGCTACTATGCGGCGGCGTTGAGTTCCGTTCCGACACTATACTATCTATAGCCTGAACAGGACAGATCCTGTCCCAGAATATACATAAAATTGTTTTTGTAAGGACATGTAGTTATTCATATGATACTAAATACAAATAAAGAATTTTAAAATTTTAGTCTGCCTGCCTGTATGTCTTTCTGTTGGTCCGGGCTAATCTCGGGCACAGATGAATCATTTCTTAGGCGATTCTCACAGTACGTTAGTAAAGGCTATGATTCAGCTATATTTTTTATCTCGATATTCCGTGAGATAGGGTCGGACGTGCGCGCGTACCTAGATAAATAAAATATATATTATTTTATTTATCTAGGCACGCGCACGGCCCTGTATTAAAAAATTATACGAAATTATTCTTTTAGTATAAAATATAATCCCAAAAGATTTTAATTATGATTTATTCAGTTTACAAGTATAGCACACGCACTCAGTATAGATAACCAAAGTGACCACCCAATTGATCCCTAATACACTTAAATAATATTAAATAAAAAAGAAGCGGGCGAAGCCGCGCTGGCGCCAATAGTACATTTTTGTAGATTAAGGAAACCAAGATAAGAAATGTTGGCCTACTATATTTTCAAATTGCTGCAGTTTTAGTTTAATTAATAAATGGTTGGGTAATAGTGACACCAATGTTCTAAGAATGATTGATTAAGCAACCTTTGGCATGGTATGGCATTTCATTTTTTTATTAAGTACAATAGGTATATTTTAAGCCAGCCGTGGCGCAGGGGTTCAACGTGTGACTGTAAACGCGACAGGTTATGGGTTCGGTTCCCGCTCAAAGGAATAAAATATTTAAATTAAATTAGCTTCACACCATATCCCTCAGATAGCATGGTAGGTAGAGAAGGTCCCCTCTGCGTACTACGCTGTTCCCTGGTGTTAAGACACTCCGTTCCCTAATTTTCGCCGAAGTTTTCGAAGCATTACATGTTGAGTGGCTGAACTCAACGCCGGGCTTGTTCCCCTCGATTGAATATCGGCCACACCTTTGTATGCCCTACGCCACGAAAGCTTAAATACATGCGGGATACAGCGTGACGCTAAAAAAAGCAAAAAGAACAGAAACATGAAACAGAAGACTTTAAGTACCATTCAATACATCGACTAGCCGTCGCCCGCAACTTAGTTTCCTCATTTCCTGCTTCTTTCTGGAGACTTTGCCTGTTGAGTGACGGAATTCAAAAATTAAAATATTAAATATTGGAATTGGAATATAACTAGAATTGGAATTGAACCCACAACCTGACGCGTTTACAATCACACTTTGTGCACCCACACCAGTGGGTGCACACCTCCCCCGGCCTCCTTGAACGTGTTACCTCTAAATTATGACAATATATTTGAAATCCATCCCAAATACCTACCTAGTGTAAATAAGAGTTAAAATACAGAAACAATCTCCAAGATT
Organism: Heliconius nattereri; assembly: GCA_013403645.1. NCBI lineage: Eukaryota > Metazoa > Arthropoda > Insecta > Lepidoptera > Nymphalidae > Heliconius > Heliconius nattereri. The sequence goes on from JAAIXI010000225.1 coordinate 2,866,507, forward strand.
AATTTACAATGGCCATTTGTATATATACATTGATAGCACGTGTTGATTCTTAGCGCTGCGGAGTGCAAATCCTCATTAACAATGATACACACTGCGCCCTTTCAGTTGTGGCCCGTGCGCAAAACAACGTTTTTTTTTGTCTTCACATGAGATATTAATTATATACCTATCGATCGTAGTATAGGCTGACTGCTTTTAATTAACAGTTAACCTTTAATTTCTATTAAAGTTAAACTTCTCTAATTTAAGGATCTAGGAAAATAATGATATTTACGGAAGTGCTAAATATTTTTCAATTAATTTTTACTATTAAATCGTCAACATATTAGGTATGTAAATTTTTTATGTCTCGTATTAAATAATTTTAAGTAATAACATTTCTTATACATATTAAAACATAAAATAAATTCATAGTAATTGCCATTTCCATGTTTATTAAATATATTTTCCAAATAATTTGCGTATATTTTAGGTAAGAGGCCGTCCATTAATCATGTGATGTTTTTGTAATTTTTTAACCCCTCTCCTCCTTGGTGAAACGTGGTGAGGAATTAGAAACGTATTTCGAGATTTTTGATGAACCCCTCCCCCCCTAACGAATCTCACGTGGCTTATGGACGGTCCCTAATGTTCTTGAAATTTCATAGTATATTGTTTTCGAAAAATTAAATTCTAAGCCTGAAAAGTGTTGCAAGTAGGGACGTGGAGTTTTTTTTGCTAGTGGCGCCACCACGCAGTGTCTTGAATTTAAACGGAAAGCGAAAAGCGGAGTGTCTTAAGACACTCTCTCTGCCTCCGATGCTATATGCGGGGCAATAGTTTAAAACAAAAAAGACGTATGTTTGTCATCCTTCAATTAATCTTCCTTCAATTTAACATTTCATATAATTTCAATATTAATTGAAGTGAAGTGAACTTATAATGACAGCTAGGGATGCTAGCATTATGAGGCATATTAGAGCGTACCTACTTTCTTAGAGCTTACTTATTACATTATTTTATATCTGCTTGCGCGACTTACAGTAATATTATTATTACAATTAAAATATAATCAATATTTCTATACTATTCAATAAAAATTTATTTTATTATCATAAACTAAACCTAGAAACAATAACCTCTCAGAACATTATACAATCACCTGTATATTTTTCGTGTGACTGCAAACGCGACGGTTGTGTATATTCCCTTACGGGTTAATAAATAATTATTTATTAATATTTTTATTCCTTTGCTCTGGTAAGAGGGCGAAACGCAGCGTTGAGTCCCGCCGCTCCATACGACGGAAAGTGGGGAACGGCAGGCAGAGGAACTACTTTTGTTAAGTGTTTTAACAAAAGGGGTTCCTCTGTAGGAATGTTGTGTAGTATGCTATAGTTAAGAAGTTTCTAACAATAAGGCGATGTTTAGATCAGGGAATTAAATGAAAACCGATATTTTAGAACTAAAGGTCTTTCAAAGAATTCAGCGAAGCGTACCTAACTTAAAACAGTGCTATATCTTACAGAGGATCATTAATAAGGATTAATATATATGTATAATATCTCATACTCTAAACGTATATTTATTTAATAAATAATAATATACCTACAACATCATATTGAAATTCCTAAATTGACTTTTATCCGTAACTATAAATTATTGTTCGTAGCGTTATAGTGGATGTTCATGCAGGCAGGCATTCTATTATAGGCGTATTCTTATTAGTCGTAGAGGGCGTAGCCGCACAGGCCTCTAATGTTCTAATATATCTTAATATTTATATATCTTTTTTGTTACTGGCTTTTAGGTAAAAGGTAACTTATATATATACTTATATATCTTAATCTAAGCTTTTCATTACAAGCGCATATTAGGAAAAATATGTATTTCAATAGTTTTTACAAATTTATTGCAGTTAGTCAGAACAATGGAAAACATGATATTATAGCTAAGAATTACGACACGAAAGCTCAGGAACAAATAAGTTACAACCACTCAAACTATCCTGAGAACAATCATAACCTGTTCCAAATGATCAAATGCCACGAAGATAGTCTATTACGCTTACATCACTTGACTGCTGGAAGACAAATGAACGGCGTATATGAGAATAATTACCAAGGTGACCTGCCTTGGTATTCAAAGGATTTTCAGCGACAATATATAAAACCAGCTGATTATTTGGCATATGAGGATATGAGGCGAAAATTTGATGAAACACAAGGCAAAGAAAAGGAAGTACGTAAAGACGTAGATGACGATAAAGAAGGAAAAATGGACGAAAGAAAGAAGCCTAGAAGAAATAGGACAACGTTTACAAGCCAACAGTTGGCTGCATTGGAAAAGGTTTTCGAAAAAACGCACTACCCCGATGCCTTTGTGAGAGAAGACCTGGCATCGCGTGTCAGCTTAACCGAAGCAAGAGTGCAGGTAAAATATGAATTAACAAAATATAATGATGATAATACTAAAAAAAATCTCTGTCTTGGACTTGACCTATGAATATTTGATCGGATCGGAAATATCCATATAACTTAAAATTAAGTACTAAGTATCTATACATTAATTTCTTTAACAGTATAATAGAAATCCAAGCACGATCATTTAAGGAATTAACAAATTTAGAGATATATGCACGTTATAATTTAACTGCACATATTAAATTACTAGTTAATTCTTCACGCTGTATCCCGTGTAGTATGAAGACACTCCATTTCCTTTCCCATTTTCCGCCAAATAGGACTGGAGGAGGCATTGCCTGTTGAGTGACGGAATACAAGGCCACGCTTTGTTCTTGGTACACCAGAGCGAAGAAATGGAAATATCGATTTAAATATATGTTTCATAGTGGTAATATAGACATAACTATTTTAAAAAGGCACCTAATAAAAAATATTAGCTTGCGCGGTTATCATAAAGTGCATAGTCTACAGTGACACCCATTCTAACAAAATAAGTTAATATGTGAGGAGTATTTTCTATATGAAATTGTCTTTCTATGAATAAAATTTCAATCGCCATTACGTTTAATCGCAACTATCCCAATGGACAAGAAAAATACAATAAGTACTTATTTCATATGCATACTTTAACAACGTCATATTTCTATATTGCAGGTATGGTTCCAAAATAGGCGGGCCAAGTTCAGGCGAAACGAAAGGTCCGCTTTATCATCTCATAGAACATCAACTAGTCAGAGTTCCCCGGAACCGATGCCAGTTCCAATTGGACTTCCCCAAGGGGACCCCCGGCAAGATTTTAATCGTAACTCAAAAGAGCCTTGGATACACCACTTTCAAGCAAATAATTTAAATTTTAATATCGGTTTGCCTATTGCTAATTCGGGACTATATCAAAACGATTATACACTCATGATGCAGAATGTTGGAAATAGGCAGTATGTACCGAATTCCAATTCTTTGATGGGGCAAAATATGTCTAACTACGCTAGTACTTCTGAAAATAGCTATGGCTCTTGTGCTTTAATAGGAAGTTACGGCAGCACGCTGCAACCTGCTCATCACAGTTCATATAATTTGAACTTAAGATTGAGGCCACATGATTTTAGTATAATTTAGGATAAGATTATAATGATAAATGAAAATAATTTATTGCTGTCATATTGTGCCAAATAATTAAAATTAAATGTATATTTTAAGGTAAATTTGTTTCATTTCTATTTTCCTCTCTTGTAAGTTATTTTCTAGATGTTGTTATTTACATTTAATACTGTAAATGTAAATAATAAATATTTTCTCATACCAACAAGGCGTCATATAATTATAATAATTTAAGGACAATGTTAATTTGAATAGAAAACAAAAAATAACAATATTAAAAATGTCCAATAACACAATAAACTCGAATAACTACATTGATTATTCGAACTCCATCTATTTTTGGTTTTCATTTAGCTCGAAAATAAATCGAGTTTTGATCGATTTACTCTTACACTAATAGACCAAATCGAGATTGTAATCGACTTACATTAAAAGCTAGAACTGCTAAACGTCAGAACTCAGATGTCAAACTTTAAAGTGCTCGGTGTTAGCGCTAAAAGTCCGTAAACATTAATAGTGTATTCAACTATTCAGTATTTTTTTAATTTACTAAACATTATACTATAGTCGGATTTTATAACAAATTTTGCATATTTAATTTATTTTAAAAGCAATACTTCTTTTAAAACACCATTCACAACATTATAATACGACAAAAACATAATATAGGAACAAAAGGTCTAGCGCTACAATTATGTTCTTAAACATTAGTAAATTTGTGTTGGCTTCATTTTATTTGGCTTCTGCATCCTATTTTATATACGAAATATATTATAAAAGAAAAAAAGGACAAAATAATGAAATAAATGAGGCTATTATGTATTCTTATGGAGCAAAGGAGCTGATAAAAAGTAAATACTCACGATATATGATTTCGAGAAGTACTGACCGTTTGTTACACTATTTACATTCTCCACAGTATACGATGGATATTTGTATGTATATAATAACTAGTATAGATCTGCAAAATGTTATTGTTAAATTACATTTTAAAGGTGTAAAAGTTCGTGTAATTATTGATGCTGACATGGCATTTTCAAGTGGATCAGCTTTAAAACGCTTGGAGAAGCATGGTATAGAGGTACGCTGGATGAAATCTACTAATATAATGCACCATAAATTTTGTTTAGTTGACACTTTAGCATTAAATGATGAAACTGTGAAATGTACACCGTTTCTTATTTGTGGATCTTTAAATTGGACTAATCAAGGTCTCAGTGGTAACTGGGAGGATGTGGTGGTCACATCGCAAAGAGAAATAGTTGAACAATACAAAACTGAGTTTGAAAATTTATGGATTCAGTTTAAACCAATTGTATAAAGTTAAAGACTTGAAAAACACCTGTTTAATTTATTGTCACTAGAAAAAAATGTTAATTAAGTATTATCTTGTTGATTTAATTTCCCTAGTATTAACTATTAGGCATACTTTAATGTTACATTGAAAATTCTCTAAAAATGTGATAGATATTATAATTCAATAAAAGCAATTTATGATATAGTAAGTAATACAATGTATATATGGTGTGATATATAAAAAACATTCTTCTTTTTAGTACAAAAGTTATTTTGTGTGTCAGAAATTAAATAGTAATAATATTTAAATTAAATAGTAGTAATATTTTCTTCTTTTAAAGGAAACAAAAAATATAATAAAAAAATGGGCTAGATTAAGACAAAAAATTAATAATAATGAAAATTATGCACATTTCTGGTTTTGGTATGTATTTCTTAAAAATATATATATTGCAGTTTTTATATATGTACATGGAAATGTGACACAGAGTAAATAACAATTAAAAACAAATTTATATTAACAAGACTGATAATAAATGTTTTGTTGTATTTTCAACTATGTTTACTTTTTCCCTCATTTTATTTCCCAAAATATATATTTAAGCATATTATATAAATCATTCTTTTCCCGCTAATCGTCGTTAAATCTGAGATCGTGCGATCGATTGGTATAATTATTTGATTTTATTTTGTATGGAGTACTATTAGAACTTTGAACCCATGACCGCGCCAATGTTAACATTAGTTTTCTATATAAAAAGATGCTAAAGATTAAAACCACTCAAAACGCAATGTCGCGAAAATTAGGCGGGAAAATGTAGAAATGTGAGACTGAGTGTAAAATATATATGTTATACAATAAATATAGTCTGAAACTAAAAAAGTCAAGTTGGATTATAAAAAATATGAGTTTAAAGGTAATAGAAATGCATTTTCTTATATATTATTTACCGAACCAAGAATTACTTAAATGTTTCATTGCTAGGCATTTTTCTCAATCTTGCTCAATGCTGCGTGAAAGCTTTCATTTTTTTGATAATTTTATTGTTTTGTAGCAAAATTTTACTAAAACAGTTCTGTACTTAAATTATGGTGTTTCCAGCATAGGAGTTGAACACAATAATTTTATTTTAATAATAACAATTTACAATTAAATAAAAATTGACATTTGTCAGATTTCATATGTGTAATATTTATTATCTATGAATTTATAAATAAGTAGATAGATAGCAAATCAAAGGTAAAAATGATTAAATGGAACTTTACGGGAATCAATGAAAATGTTACCTTCAGTACTTGTTGATACGAATTATATTAAATAATTTTAAATTTAATCACTTATTAAGATGTTTACATCATAACAGTAAAAATTGTGGGGTTCAAAGAGCGATTCTGTATTATAGGAAGTGAAGTGAAGAAGTTAGTGATAAGAAAGTTATAAGGTGTAACTTAAAAGTTATTTTAAAAAGAATATCTGATTTACGTTACAATTAAAAATGGTAGCCGGCATTGTATCTGGAAGACTTGCACTTGTTACAGGTAAACAAACAACATTATGCTATGTGGGTCAAACTTATTAAGTTCAGCAATTAGATATTTTTTAAGAATATTACATTTATTTAAAGACCCATTCAATTAAATAGTACTATATTAACTGTATCTCTCATATAGAAAGTAAAAGTGAAAATAATTCATTTCCCCGGTTAAGAATCGAATCCCCGACCGTCGTGTATAGAATAAGACGCTACGCCACTGCCACAACGGTCTTTCATTATGATTTTCTATTTAGCTTCAAGCTGTATCTCGCACGTAGCAAAGGCAGATAGAGGGCACCTCGTTTCCCCATTAATATACTTCCATACCTCGTTTTCTTGGCTTGCCCAATGCTTGTAAGTTGTAACTGAATGCTGCGCTTTACCTTGTTGTCAGATCAAGGAAATGAAAATTCTCATACCCCAGAATGGGAATCAAAATAATCATAGCATTTACAGATACATTTGCGCCATTGCACTACAACAACCTCTTAATAATATTTAAGTTATATAAAATATTTTTGTAGTTGTGTTATTTTTTTTTAAATAATAAATATGTGCAGGTGCTGGTTCTGGTATTGGCCGAGCTGCTTGTCAAGTATTGTCTAGAGAAGGAGCTACAGTTATAGCTGCTGATAAAAATTACGATGCAGCATTGGAAACTATAAAAAAACATACTGCATTAGCATCTGGACTGAATGGTAATAATTATTTAGCTATAAAAATCATGTTATATTTATGTATTAATTTGCAAATAAAAATGAATATGATAAAAAATAAAACAATTTTTTTCATGTTTGCTTAAAATCTATGCAGCTTAGAATGCTATCTATATTTTTATTGTATGTGTAGTGACAAAGAGACAAAAAATAAAGAAAAGGTTTGAACTATGTTACATTGATATATGCTCCAAATAATATTTTTACTCATATATCGGATTAGTTACAATTTTATTATATCTGTATTTTATCACAGTTATTGGGTCAATACACTCAGTGGATTGTATTACTTTCCACGGAACTGTGTGTTCTCACAGAGTCCTGAATTTGAGCAGATAGCAGATAATTCATTCTTTACATTAATTTTTCTTTTTCTTTCAATAATGATAAAATATGTAGCTCAGAAAAAAGATATACTAAGTACAATATAGTTTGTCTAACCAAGATAAGGAAATTAAATTAATTAATTTCCACCCAGTGGGAATGGAACCTACTATCTTTGCATTTACAATCAGATGTTATTCCTTTATAAATGCGTATGTTTTTATATATTTTTTTTCTTAATTATATTATAGATGCTGGTGACCACAGTGCTATGGAGTTAGATGTGGCTGATCCAAAATCAGTACAAAACCTGTTTAATGCTGTATTAGCACAATATAGAAATCCACCAAAAATAATAGTGAATTCAGCTGGAATAACTAGAGACAATTGGTTACTTAAAATGTCTGAAGATGACTATGATAGTGTACTTAATGTTAATTTAAAGGTAAGATTATTTTTTTAATTAAGCTTACATTTTTAAATCCATAATTTAAGTCCACTTTTCATTGTTTTTGACACTGCATGTACCAAACAGTGGATCTGCTGGAAACAATTCTGAGCTTGTCTTGTATTCCAAATAATTTATTTCCCCAAGTGGCAATTGAATCCCCAATCATAGTCATCCTTTATAGTCAAACACTACTGCTGCCTCACAAAAGCATGTACTCATATAAAAACAAGTAATGTCAAGTATATTTTTTTTATAAAACTTTCTTTCATTGAGAGTGTATGATTAATACTCATCTGATTAAACTTTAATTTCAGCTTAGTAGAATATCTGTATAAAATATAATATTTTTTGTCATATACTAAAATTATGTACAATTTGTACTGATAATATTATTATTTACATTTTAGGGAACTTTCCTGATCATGCAAACATTTGCAAAGGCATTGACTGAAGCGTCAATATCTGGATCGATTATAAATATTTCAAGCATAGTAGGAAAATATGGAAATATAGGTAATGTAAAATATATATTTTTAACATTAATAAAAGTCATAAATGTATGTGATTTTTTTTAGAATTAAAGTTTATTACATTTTTTATATTTTTAAAGGTCAAAGTAATTATTCGGCGAGTAAAGCTGGAGTAGTTGCAATGACACAAACGGCCGCCAAAGAACTAGGAAAGTTTAATATAAGGTAAACAAATGTTGCATTGTTTTATGTATTTTCTTTAACTTCATAGTAGGGGTCGTTTTATCAAAATAAGGAAATATATATATATATTTTTTAATATGAATATTCTTCTCGAGTGGGTATTGAATCCGTAAACATAACATGTCAGAATAAAAATGAGTGACAATGAATTAAAATATCTTTTAATATACGCAACTTCTATATTTTTTAAAGTAGACAGAGGGAACCTGGTGATACAACACTTCACATTCAAGTTTTTCAAGTTTAATTGTCTCAGCAATTTGAAATTTTAAACATAATATATTTTTAATTTTTGCAGAGTAAATGCAATTCTACCTGGATTCATAGACACGCCTATAGTCAAGACGGTACCAGATAAAGTGAAGGAACATATGCTGAAATTAGTACCTTTGGGAAGGCTTGGTGATCCTGCTGGTATTTTTATGCTTTTTAATTTCGATTATATGAAGAAAATTTAGTATTAAGAAACTCCATTCTCCACTTCCTTCCGTTTAAGAGTGACACCTTATGTGTTGAATGGAACTTCTCTTTTTGCAAAATTTGGGCATTGATAACATTTTTTAATTGAAAAAAATGTATCGATCATATTCTGTAGTCTTTAATTAAAATATCATTATTCAATTTTTAAAATGTATTTAGTAATAATTTGATTGTAGAATTTATTAAGTACTATCATTATTTTTTTTACAGAGGTAGCTGAAGTAATAACATTCTTAAGTTCCGACAAGAGTTCCTTCATAACGGGTGCCGCCATTGACGTCACTGGAGGATTTTAAATACTTAATATTTTACTCACTTCTGTGATAGTTTTATAAATGTTTTTATATTGGAATAAAGTGCCTTGAAAGTCATGTTATTACATTAATAAAGACTATTGTTTTGTTTTTCAATTGTTTTATTAACTCTATTCACTAAATTTTATATGGAAGTTGTCATTTACGATGGTTGTAATTAAAAAAGATTTTTTAACTTACAATTGATGCTTTAGACTTAGATTTTATATTAAGAAAATTGCAGATACATTCAATTTGTTATAAAGGGTTTAATTCACATTGTAATTCTCCTTCTGAACATAACTAAAAATATAAAAGAACTTCATAAGCTTCTATTAATATCTTATTAACAATATTTTTTTATCATAATAGAAAAATTTACAGGAGTCTATAAACATAACGTAATTGCAGATAAAAATTAAATAATAACAACAAAGTCTAATTAACATTATTTATTTAGATTGCTTAGCTTTTAGTTTATTCTTTTTCAAAGCTGCTTTATTTTTTTGTCTCTTGTCCTTCATGAAGGTCCTATATTGTGTTTTCCTCTTTTCATCTATAATCTCCTTATATTTTCTTTTGTTATATCTTTGAAATTCTGCATCTGCTAGCAGTTCATCTACCATAGTTCTTTTCCTTTCTTTTTTCGTTATTCTCTCATTTACATGGTCTAAAGGAGAATCCATAATGCGACCAACCTGTAATATTTTAAAATAGAACTGTGTAAAATATATTTAAAAAATTAAAGAATTCTTGCATATATTGAGGTTGTGGTGGTGAAGTGGCATATTAAAAGACTAAAAAAATGATGGTAGTTTCAGTTCCTTGCTCTGGTGAAAAGAATGAATTCTGGCATAATGAATGTGGCATTGAATTCTGCCACTTAACGAGGCAATGTCCCAAAAGGACGGGTAGATATAGGGCAATGGATTCTGTTTGGGGATAGTATACTAAATGAGACAAGTGGTGGGGATTTTTAAAGTTTTATGGCTTCATTTATATATAACATAATATCCATATTGCTGTTTTAATTTAATAAGTGTAAAATATTAAGATGTTTTATATGGTTTAACTGTATGTATGGCCCCGTTTTTATTGTTTTACAGAGAAAAAAACTTAAGATACTCATACATACCTGGAAATATTTTGGTAGAACTTCCATATCATTCTTCTTATAAAAGTGTTTTGGATTCAAAGCTGATCTCATTTTCAGGACTTGCAAGTCATGACTTAGTTCTGGAGTGATTTCTGGTGCCTTCATATTAAACCATCCTGGCCCTTTCGTCTTCTTTCTTTCTTTCTATAACATGAAAATCCATATTATTCTTATATATTTGATAAATTAAAAAGAATATTATAGTGAAGGCCATTGTATCTGATATAATTATGCTTTTTATCCCTACTTGCATTTAATTTAATATTTTTTTTGTGCAATAAAATATTTTTTATTTCCATTTTGGCTCTGACAAAATAAAACATGGGAATGAGTAGTTGACATTAACTACACAAATGTCTAGAATTCAGAGAGGGTTAAAGAAAGAAAATGGAGTGAGTATTATATTTTCTCTGCTTACCACATCCCACAAGGATGAAATGTGAGGCTGAAAAAATGCAGTAATTTTTTTTTAAATAATCTTAATAGCTGACCTTGCGCATAGCTCTTAATTTTTTCTCACTGACTTCATATTTCGGTAGTCGATGTTCTTTTTCAATACCAGGTTGGAGAACGGAATTTTTCATTTCTTTCTCCACATCCACTCCTCCAAGATTAGACTTAAGCTTACCAGTTTCTACATCTAACTGGTCAAAGTGGAATAAACGTATTTTCTTTTCGTTTTTGATAATGCAATTATTCCACCCCATATCTTCAAAGAAATCATCGAAAACAGTATCAATTTTCAAGCCTTTTAATTTTTTTTGGACTTCCTCTTCAGCTAATTCTTGTTCATCCAGCTCTTGTTTTTTCTTTTCGAACAACTCAATAATTTGTTCATTTTTATGTTCTTTATCTAAAAAAACAATATAGTTGTTTACAGGTGATAAATTATGATAAACAAGTATAAATTTGTAAAAATACTAACCTACAAAAAGTTTGTCTTCTGGGTCTAATAATTCAACTCTTTCATTGAGTTCTTCATTTCCGACAGTATCTATTATAAAATCCATTACGGTATAATTTTATTAATTTATATAACATATACGTAGCTACTAGCTAAATACAATAAACTATCAATAATAAATAATTACATTTGTAAACATGGAGCGCACGTGTTGTCACTTGTCAGTTACAAGTGACATTTACCTGTGACAATTGACATTTGATAATATGGCAAATGTCAATTTATTGACGTGACCAAATCGTTTAGAATTTTTGTATGTTATATACCTGAAAAATCAAATTAGTAACCCGTTATTAAAGTTTATTTATCACCGTGTACTAAAGCCTAATATAGCACGGTGGTACTATTCTATTCATTATATACTAGATTCGATCTGAAATTGGCACATTGTTTTTAATGTTTAGCAGTACATGAACGTTTTGAGTTTAAAATTAACAAATTTCTCAAAATACAGCAAAAATATTGAACTGCTATTCATCTAATCCATTTACTAATAGATAGCCCATAGTATTCTTTTAACCGGATCTCTTTCAAATATGCAGTCTCCTATTAAGTAATTTTACCTCTTTTTTACCTTACAAACCCCTTCATTTGCTCTCTCATACAACGTGATATAGGCGGCATTCAACGCCATGCTTTGTCTTGTTATCAACAAAACAAGAAGTTAAAAATTTCACTCCCTCGAGTGGAAATCGAATCTACAACAGTCGCGTTTGAAGTTAAACGCGGTTCCGCTACGACAATTTGTATTATTGACACAAATACAAAAACCAGGATTATAAGTAAATACAAAATGTACCTGAATATTGAAGGTCAAGGCAGATCTGGAGGGTTCCTTTCGTTACCTCTCGTTATTGTCGCAAGTTTCCTGAAAGCCTCTCAACGGTTTTGATCGTTGAGCCACCACTTAGGGAGGGACCAAGGCTAATGAATGTCATGCCCGTTATATTTTATAATCATTTGTTAGGAGAGGCGTATCGGTATTTTGGACCTTGTTTCAACTTATTCTTTGTGGAGGTTAATGTCGCTTATTATAATTTGTTTATGTATTATAGCACATAGCAGTGTAGGCAATAGGAACCTTGTAACCTAGTGTTAAGACATTCCGTTTCCATTAGGACACTACTATTCCTTGTTTTCTGCCGAATTCTTATTCGCCCTCGACACAGAGCGCAGAAATGAAAACATTAAATATTTTATTTCCTCCGCTGGGAATCGAACCTACAATATGTCGCGTTTACAGTCACACGGTTGTATCTCTGCGTAATTAGGATAATTGTAGGCAAAAACTTCAGAGAACATTCAGAGAACATTAAAGTTTCCAGTTCAAGTTCTTGGTATGTTTAGATTATGTTATACGTTGTTATGATGGTCTTGTTACCTACACGTGTGGAACGTGGAAAACAAAGTGATGATACTTGTTGAATTGATTTAGTTTTTATATTTTGTATAGGTAATATAAATATTATCGACAGCGAGGCCGTCGTAGCGCAGGGGTGGCTGAACGCAACGGTTGAGGGTTCGATCGCCACTCGAGAAAATGAATTATTATTTATTAATATTTTCGTTTCTTCGATCTGGCACCAAGGCAAAAAGTCCGGCGTTGAGTTATGCCATTCAACAAGCAATGCCTCGAAAAAAATGGTGGAAAGTAGGGAACGGAGTGCCTTAACACTAAGTTCTTTCTGCCTACCCTGCTAAGTTATCGCTTAGTTGACGCTGATATTATTAAAATTGACAAATGTAAAAAAAACTGTGTCTCACTACAAACTCGACGTGTTAGGTAACGTCACGGAACACGCAATGTATTCAAAATTGGATAATAACTGGAGAACGGATTGTCTTAACAATAGGTTCCCTCTGTTTCCAATGTTGATAAAACATTATTTTAACCTTTCTTTTTGTATCTCGTTGAACTGTAAGTTGTAACTGATACCAAATGGATATATACGATAGAAGGGGTGAAAAGATAAATGTAAATCTCAAAGAGGATTTGCCATTACATTATATTTATGTTTATATATTATTGTTTTGAATGTTGAATGGCAGCTCAGCGCCGGGCTTTTGGCTTGCCAGAGCGAAGAAATGAAAATATTAAGAAATAATTCATTCTCTCGAGTGGGGATCGAACTCACAACCGTCATGTTATTCAGTCACACCCTTGTGGCTACGACGGCCTCTGTTCCTGGTAATAGTTTAAAGAAGATAGTATAAACGTTATTTCGTTTATTTTGAATTAAAAAATGCAACACAGTATGCCTTGATAAAGCTCAAAAGCTCTTACTTAAATAAAACAAGCAAACGTAATATAAGGGTCCTACAAAGAGTTATGAATGAGATTTCATATGCTGCACGAGTTTTTATTAGTTCTTCATTCGTTTTTTTCCCTTTTAAGCTTTAAATTGGCATTTATATTATTTTGACGTTTATATTATTTTTTTATAGACTTTTGTATATAATATAGGAAGGCAGAGAAATGAGTGCTTAACACTCCCTTCTCCATTACGCTCCGCTATAAGCTCTCTTATCGTTCTAATTTAACGCTGCGTTTTGTTTTACTAAATCGAGAAAACGAAAATTGCTTTAATAATAAACACTCCACAGAGCGAGACCGTGCAAAGTGGAGTAGGTTGAGTAGGAAAGCAGTCCCTGGTAATAGCTGGGATTAATGCCAGGAAGAAGAAGAAGAAGAGCGAGAATCGATCCCTATATCAAACAACCCACCATTGCACTACTGTACAGTTTAATTTAGATTCCAATAGAATCAAAACACTTTTAGGTCTACTAGCAAAATAAGTCGATAAATAGGATAGTGTAACTACCCTCAAATTAATAGTTGGACACCCTATTATCATTTGCATTCGCCTTCAACCCTAATAATGATGGTACTTCAGCGGGTAGTTCGTGGCTAATATGACTATTAAACCAAAAGGTTAGTTGGTCGAAATGGCAATACAGCCTTGTAGTCTTTTTCTCAAATAGCCTCCTGTTTATAATCTAGATCTTCTAGAATCTTCGATATGGTCTTGAGGTCATGGTAGAGCAGGGGCACATGGTTGTGACTGTAACGCGACGGTCGCGGGTTCGATCCGCACTCGAGGATTTATATTTATTAATATTATTATTTATTAATATTATTATTTATTAATATTATTATTTATTAATATTATTATTTATTAATATTATTATTTATTAATATTTTGATTTCGCCGCTCTGGCACCAAAGTTAAGCCCGGCGTTAATCCGCCGAAAGTGGGGTACGGAGTGTCTTAACATTAGGTTCCCTCTGCCTACACTGTAGTACCCTGTTATAATTAAGTTCACCTGCATTTGGGTTAGTTATGTTATTTCAAAATTTTTATAGCATATCGTGTAATTAGATTTTTTAATAAATATATACCTAAACCATTTCTTAACGGTAACCTTTACCCTACAAAATTTTCTTAAATTCATTCATTTACTTTGAATGATATTTGAGTTTCTCGTAAAGTGTAAGACAAAGGAAACTGTCTCCAAATTGGAACTGAATCTTTTAATTAAGCCTAACGTACTCGTAGATAAGGGGATTTCTAATTAAAAACGAATCGCCAGTGTTTTCGATCTAAATGAACTCCGAATATGTACTTATATACTTTAGCTTACTTTGGTTTGTTGGCATTTTTTTTTTTGGGGCTCTCGATTTGTTATTTTTTCTAGCATATAGCAGGGTACGTAAAGGGAACCTGGGACCCTAGTGATCGTCATTCCGCTAAATTATGGAGCCAGTTGTAGGCATCTCAAAGAAGATTTATAGATGGATATTTTTTTCCATTTTTTTTTCATTTATTTATGTACCACACAAGAAAGAAAGTACAGAAAACTTATAACTACAGAAAAAATATGTACAATGGATAACTTATCTCTAATAGAGATCTCCACCAGAAACCCTTGAATGTAGGAGATGTTAAAAGAAATGATTCGATTGATTTACTGTGCGTGTGCCTATGGCATTGCAGTCCCAAGTATTTTAGAATCCCCATTAAAATACGCATTAGCGCTCGCCTCCAATGTCCAAGCTCCTCTATCTCCATAGACCACCTTCGAAGTACATTTAAAAAAATCCATATAAATATTACTAAAAATATATACGTATAAGAAAAGGGATTTGAATCTTGGCTCGGTGAAATGGAACGTGTAAGGTATTAAAACCCACGTCTTTTCGACTCGCTTTAGCGCAATAAGAATGCTTCTGCATTTAATTTTGATTTTGTTGGTATAAATATTTTTTTCCCTAGCTATTTCTAATTCTATTACTTTTTTAATCTAAGTTTGACATCCGTATAAAGAACTTGGAGAAGCGAAATTTAACGTTGCGCTTCATTTTGACACAAAAGAAAAATTGGTAAATATTTTTATTATCTCGTAATAAAAATATTCCGAAGTCAGGTTCGAAGCTTCTACCATCATGTTCTATTTGACGCTTCTTTCTAATTGCTTTGATGTTCTCCAGAAACAATGGGAGCATAAAAAGATTTTTCTTTTTTTTTTTCAGCTCCATGCTGTGTCTTGTATGTAGCAGGGTAGGCAGAGGAAGCCTAGTGTTTTTTTTTATTTTAAAAGCTACATCCACGGGCGCATACTAAAAAAGGGACGGGTAACCCGTCCCTTTTTTAGTTTACCAAAGTTCTTTTAATGGGGCGTACTTAATTTTGGGACAATTTAAACTGTACTTATATCTAGAGCTTATACTAGAGGGGTAGGTACCGACAATCTATTTTTTTTAACATATATTATTATTAGCCTAGAGCCTAGGGAGCCTAGTGTTGAAACACTCCGCTTTCTATATCCGGCCGAATTGCGCGTTGAGCGGCGGAGCTCACTTAAGGAAGAAGAAATGAAACATTGAATATTTCATTTTATTTCATAAGACACGTATTGCTCTTCCTACCAAGGCCTTAAATCGTCCCTGAACTAGCCTTCATTCGTATCGAGCGGGCGGAACCAACATTGACCCATTTTAAACCATGACTGTTCAACCTCGGAAGAAGGGTTAAGGCCAAACGTTTAATGGTGATTTGTGGTTCAACTAATATATAAAAATTTACGTTAACTGTCTTTTGCAGTGTCTTGAACGTTTATTTTTATATTTATTTGCATGTATTAGAAATTCGTCTTAGCACCATGATCCCTCTGCCTATGAAAAATTATAAAATTCGTGTAAAGAACTATCTATATATTATGAATTCTTAAATGAATAATGTTAAAATCACAATTTTATTTATTTCTATCTAGATCAATGCTTCCTAGCCAGTTGTCCGTGGATCCTCAGTAGTCCGCAGGACCCGTGGCGGTGATGGATCGACTAGCTACCTACATTTGGATTGTCTCCCGCAATAGATAGTTGTAAGATTTTTTTGTGATATTGCGCGTTGTATGGCGGTTTTTATTTTCTTGACCAGAAATCGAACCCATAACCGTCGTGCTTACAGCCAGACATGTGTCCTACTACTTATAAAATATAAAAGATATTACTTGATAATAAATACTCAAATCTATACAACTAGGTATATTCTATACGTACAATACAAACATACGTACCCCTTGCGGCGTTTTATCCTTCGGGCTAAGTGGGCCGGGACTTGTACTTCAAAAGTAGAGTCGTATGTCAATAACGATATACATATTATAAGTATCTAAAGTAATAAAATTTCTGAGGATTATTTTCTTATTGATTAGGAGTGAATTCTAATAAACCATGAAACACGTGTTCATTGAAATATTTCTAAGAGTCTCAATTTCAAATTTAATAAAAATCTGTGGCGATTTAATTTACTTTAATTATTTACTTATTTACACCTTTAGGAGATGAATTTCAAATGCGAGTACAAAAAGACGTAAAATATTTAATATTTCCATTTCCTCATTCCTGATAGCGAGGCAATGTGCGGTGTTGAGTTCCGCCACTCAACACACAATGACTCTAGAATTTGGCGAAAAGTGAAGAGTGGAGTGTCATAACACTAGACTAGGATAAAATGCGTTTTGACTTATAAAGCACCAGAGCGAAAAAAAATAAAATATTTATAATTCAATCCCCCGAATGGGGATCGAACCCACGACCGCCGCGTTATTGTTCCTCTGTGCGATACGACGGTCTCGGACATATCTTTTATATAAATAAATGTTTAAAAGAGAACGTTTCATTTGTGGGCATAATATTGGCAAATTCTCGCTAGCAATCGAATCGGTTGGAGCCGTCCATTGTTTGCGGTCAGTTTATATTAGGGAGGAAAATTACAGTCATTTTCATGTCATAATCATACTTTAGATATATACTCGTATATTAAGTAACTTATACGTGGTATTTCAATGAATTACGCTTACTATTAGCTTATTTCAGTTACCGATGTTTCTGTTTTAAGATATTTCTGTATTTTTAGTTACCACAGCTAGAAAATGAAAGTATTGAAATATTTCATTCCCCCGAAAGGGAATCGAAACCACGACCGCTATGTGCTATTTAACTTCTGTCAATGTGCAATGTAATATCAAAATCCAAAATATACATTGTCATAGCAAAAATAGTGACAGTCATACGATAGGAATGAGAAATAAAGATAAGCTTTTTACAACAAGTTTTCGCCTCCAAAAAGTTAATAAATCCTTTAAGAGTCTGAATATACGTGTATATAATACAATTCCGCAGTGTATTCTTAGTTTGCCACTATCATATGCCAAAAATTAAAAAAAAAATCTAACAAGTAGAGCGTATTACACTGTTCAAGAATATTTAGAGGATAAGCATTTATGGAATTAATGTCTATTGAATGTCAGGCAGGATAGCTGCCAGCTAATGTAATAGACTATACCATTGATTTTGAAAAGAGCAATTGTTAAGTTTCTTGCCGGCTCTTCTCAGCAGAACTGCCTTCCGAACCGGTCGGTGGTAGCTTTTTGTTCATATGTTCATTCGACGATTCAAAAGTGCTTATAATAACTGTATATTTGAATAAAGAATATTTTGAATTTGAATTTGAATAGCGCTACATATCTATCAATTTGTTTTCACCAAATTTTTCTAGGAGTTTATTATTCTGCCACTAGTCTTCAAACTTCTAAATGTTGATTAATGGAAACCAATCTGAGTTTTATTGTTAAAAGTAAGAGCATTCCTACAAAATATTTATAATTTATAATTACGCTTATGTTAGGCTCAAAAATATATTTTTTACAGGCCGTCATGGCTCACTAGTGCGTGAGGGGTTCAATTCCCACTCGGACTCTAAGGAACTTTTATTTATTAATATTTTCATTCCCTCTTGTATCTATTTAGTTCTCGCTAACAAGATAGATAAATAAGAAACACTATGCAAAAATACCGAAATGAAAAACAAAGACGAAAAAGCATTTAAATTAAAATATTTACTTACGTGGTGGTTTAGCAATTGTATTGGCCGCCGCAGTAGCTAAGCCTCAAATATCACGCAATACCAAATGATCGTATATGTATCTCTATTTGTTTACGATATATGCGGCGGCACGACTTACCTATTGGCACTTTCAGCCCTGTTCTCCCCTACATAATAGTGAGACCGCGTCTGAATTAAATATTTAAAATATAAAGGATTTCAATAATGAAGGACTGACACAGATTTTTTTTCAGCATTACGCTGTTTCTCGAATGAAGTAGGGTAGACAGAAGGAGTCTAGTGTTCCAACACTCCGCTCCCCACTTTCACCCGAGTTTTGTAGGCTTTGCATGCCTCGCTTTGGCTTGACACTAGAGCGACGAAATAAAAACACTAAATATTGCATTTCCTCGAGTGAAAATCGAACTCACGACCGTGTGTCGTCCACTGGCTTTAAAGAAAACCGCGTTGTGACGAAACTGGCCTTAGAAAATACTTACTCTTACAATATAGGGATTTTAACAAAATATGATAAATTAATACATAAAATTTCATTTGTTTATTCTTTTATAATTTAGGTACGCAGGCAGTGGAATTAATCTGTGAAACCTTTCTAACGATATGCCTCGGTCATCAATCACTGACTGAATTCGATTACAACTTCGAAAGGGAAAGTGCGTATAAATGAGGATGTTTAAATGAATTTTCAAATTAAGATTTTAGAATTTACCTATTGAAGATGGAAAGTGTGAGACCCATCTGTAAACGCGACAGATTGTGGATTCGATTCCCACTCGAGGAAATAAATTATTTAATATTTTCATTTCTTCGTTGGTGACGAGGTAAAAAATTGGGAACGGAGTGTCTTGACGGTAGGATCCCTCTAGCTATCCTGAAGTGTGCGAGATAGAGAGTGATATTAAAAAAGGTGTTTTCAAATACCAAATCCGAAATTGAGATTCTAAATTTAATCTATTTTTCTGAAATATAAATAACATATTTATTTATTTTAACCTCAAATTCCAAATAATTTCATAATATTTTGTAATGTGGGTGGTGAGTTCGATTCCCACTTAGAGAAATTATTTGATTTAAATTATTTATATTCCTCTCTGGTAGGACATATTGCGACGTTCAATTGTATCCTTACTTGTCACGGGAATTAAGAATGGAATATTTTGACACTCACTTCCTTCTTTTCTTCTATTCCTACCTTTATTGTGAGATGTCATATATTGCATTTTTTTAATAAAAACTAATTATATTTGTATACCTATTGGTCTGAATCGTTAGAATATACATATACTCGTATATTATGTTTTTTGGAAGTTTTTTATACTTTAAAAATCAGCTTCACGCTGTATCCCGCAAACAACAAGGCACGCAGAGGGAACCTAGTGTTAAGACACTCCGTTCCCCACTTTCTGCATAGAAGAATTCAACGCCGCGCACTGCCTCGACACCAGAGCGAGGAAATAGATTTCTATTATATTAACGTAAATAAATGTTTCACTTCCTCGAGTGGGGATCGAACCCAGAACCGTCGCATTACAGTTCCACCTTTGTGCCGCTGCACCTCTTTAATATAACTACGCCATATATCCCTGACCCTAGGGAAATTAGACAGAAACAACTTAACTATGTACTTATGTTTTATCATATCTTCAACTTGGGACGTGTTATTGGAAAATTATTTTATAATAATAGTCTATAATATATTATTTTCATAGTGTAAATAGGTTTCGCATTTAAATATTAAATTTGAAATGTATTAAACATTTTCATTTCGTTGCTCTGGTAATTATGCAAATAGAGTTCTGGTAACAAGGCAAATAGAGCTGCGTAACTCAACACCGCGCGCGTAAATGGGAAACGGAAGTCTTAATACTAGGTTCCCTTTGCCGACCCAAAAATTCAGTTACTCTTTTTCTTTTATCTGCCAGTATTTAGAGTTTCTTTAAACAGATTTTTCTAATCAGTTTAAAGAAATACTTGTATTATAAACTTATTTTTCTACGTAAATAAAAGTATTTATAAGCCAGTCAATGCATGCTATCTTTGCTCGTTGATATTATCAATGTAAAATTTCCCCCCAGTGGATTTGAACCTATATCAATTTGAATAATCTCATTTAGCCTGGCATTTCCCAAGAGGGATAGAATGGCATCGTAATTTCGATAAATTAAGATTAATAGAGATTAATTATACATTTGTTTGTAATTTTTTCAGATGTACTTTTACAACTCAACTTTTTTGATTTTTTTTGCTGGGTTGGCTGAGAAAACCTACTGTTAACAGTAGGTTAAGGCACTTCCTTCCCCCCTTCCGCCCAAATGAGACTGATAACAAGACAAGTGGGGCGTTGAGTACCACCAAAGAAAATGAAAATTGAAAAAGTAACTAAGTTCTCATATATAAAAAAAAAATAATGAAGAAACAGCAACATGTAAATATAAAATAAATTTTATTCTATAAATTTGTCCTTTACGTTGTTATTACATTATGAATATCTCACTATTTCATCCTAAATATATTTTATTCATGAACCGAACACTTCTATGAATTTTCGAACAGCGTCCCGTTTGTAGTCTATGATCCAGATGACAAAATGTATATTTTTATCCTTTTTAACCGACTTTTGTAAGAAAAGGAGGTTGTCAATTCGACTGTATTTTTTTTTTATGTTTGTTACCTCATAACTTTTGTTTTTACATACACTGTATTCCGCATTTAGCTTTAAGTGTTAGTTTATTCGCTCCCCGTTTTCCACCAGATTTTCGGGAGATTGTGTGCTGTGTGGCGGAATACAGCGCTATGCCAAGCCTCGCGACAATGGTGTCATACCTATTACTTTGACGCTGAGGAAGACGCCCCACACAATCTATAGCCCTGGCTACTTTATGTTCTACAAAGCAAGAAGCCGAAAATTGTAAGCTTGATCATAGACTTTTATGTATATTAAATGTCTTTCTGATAAAAGGATCATTTTATTATCACATTCATTACTTATTAACACTTCGACCTCCACTGAAGAGATTATACTAAAATAATATAAGTGCCCAACGGTTGTGTGTGTCTGTCTGCGACTTCATATCGGTGAAATTTATAATATTAGTAAGTTTTTTATACTATCATTTTGTATTTTTCTAATATACATTATGCAGATATCACTAATGAGCGTGCGACTGTCTTAACGAGATCGAAGTGTCTTAACACTAGGTTTCCAGGTTCTCTCTGCCTACCTTGCTGTGTATTAGATACAGCGTGAAGCTGAAAAAAAAGTAAATTCTTATATTTATTTGTTACTAGAGAAGGTTAAAATATAAATGAATTACATTTTTTTGTGTCGAATGATTGAATTAAATATTGGGTATAAAATCTTATCATTTATACTTATTTAAACTACAATACTATTTTAAATAAGTTTTAATACTATACAGGGATACTTAGAGAAGATCCATAAGAAGGACAGAGATGTCACTTCAAAACCGCAAGTAGACCAGCGTACTAACTTAATTTCCGCATCCTCTGCTTAATGCGAGGTTTTAGGGACTTATGGGTTTACTTCCTTTGATATTTAGTTAGGTTATTTAATCGGCCATTAGATGTTTATATACACCTACATATCTATATAACGTTTAAATGAAATTATTTGACCGGATTAATCGGGTATATTTATATAGTTTTATATATTTTTGGGAACCCGACGCGACGTTTCGAACACTTTGCAGTAGTCCATGGTCATGGGTAGGCTGAGGTGGCATTCGTCTGTCAATTGACATAATTATTATATCAAACTACCGTCAACGATTTCTTAGTCGTATTGCCCTGGATTCCTGCAGAATGAGCTGACTGGATCCTGTCGTCTGGTATGGTGGGTTTGAGACTTTATGAGTAGGAGTTCCAACCGTCCTCTCTTTTGGAATTAGGGTGGTAAAGCGTAATTGCATAATCTCTGACTTGTACAGTCAATAATTCATTGTAGGTCCTTACTGCGAATGTTTTTGTAAAAGATTTTTACGATCTGAAAAAAAGCAGCGTAGGATCTTATATATTTTGATTTTACAGTATACTGATAGGGACTAAAGAAATTTGATAATTGTTTTCTTATTTTCCAACTAGTATTTTGTTATATATTTTAGCGCGGCTCCACCATCACGAGCGAGGATGTAAACAAACAAAGTCAATAAAATAACGTCGATGTGTAGGCGGCGGTGCAATTTTGTTTCAGCAGCATTCTATTCTCATGTCATTCGTGTAGAGATATTACATTGTTTAAGGGAAAATTTGGGGAATCTTTTATAGTATTTACTAAGGAATATCGAGGCAAAACGCGGCGTTGAGTTCTGCCACTCAACACACAATATCTACAGAATTCGGCAGAAAGTGGGGAACGGAGTGTCTTAACACTAGGTTCCTTCTGCCTACTCTGCTGTGAGCTGGACACAGCGTGAAGTTGATGATAAGTGTTTAATATTTTAATAATTTATAGTATTGTGTTAATATTTAATATCAATAGATTTTACTTAATTCTTTCTATTCCTTGAAAATAATAAAAAAAGTCAGTCAATGATTACAGTATTGTTATAGATTACATATTTGATAGTCGCATCTCTGGTCAGAAAGCAGAGAGCGGAGAGTTTTCAAACTACCTCATTGCTTTGCAGAAAAAAGGTGCGAATCTTTTAACTTTAATTAAATAAAACATTAAAATACAGGGAATAATACATTTATTTAATACTGATTTATAATCTTTTTCTTTCTTTCTTTACTGATTTAAATCATCATATTATATGTTGGTATGTTCCAAAATCCAGTTCTTGAAACTGTAGACGCGAGAATAGACGTCAGGGTAGCCGCGGGCGCAAGGATATCCCCAGGAAACTATTCCTACTACAGTCCCGTTCTCAACGAGTGGTCCGCCAGAGTCTCCCTGAAACATTCAAGAGCAAATGAAAAATAAAGTGAGAAAATGAAAATAAAAAATATTTAATTTCCCCAAGAAAATGAAAATGAGAAATATTTCTTACATGGGGCACAAGTTTGTGAATGTAAAAGCGAATGGTTGTGGGCTCGATTCCCACTCGAAATGAAATATTTAATATTTTCATTCCTTCGCTTCGGCGAAAACTAGGGAACGGAAGTGTCCTAATTGGGAACAGTATGAGTTGACACTAGGTTCCTAGGTTCCCTGTACCTACCCTGCTATGTGCATGTATGTGTGAATATGTATGTGAATACAATGTAAAACAAAAAAAATCTACTATGAAAATGCTAAGTTAAATTTCAACCGAAAAATAAACATTCGTTCTCCTCTCCTCCGCCATTATCTTATCAAATGCCTATGAAAATAACTTCTAGAAGTAATTCGTAAACATCCTCTATATTTAGGGCGGGCGAAAATAGACTTGATGAGCTGACTAAGCTTACAAAATAAGCCAAAATAACTTTCCAAGTATTTTTTCCAGTTACTACACTGTATAATGCTTCTACTATAATTTTATTAAGTAACTATTGACTACTTCTGGCTAAGCTGATAAATCTTCGAATTTTGTTCTTATACGTGGGGAACGGAAGTCTTAATTGGAACAGAATATTTTAAAACAGGTTGTACGAAAAAAAATAAGGTTTTAAGCCAAAAGAAAGAAATTGAACCCTTGTAGGATGACTATGTTGTCCGTCTGTCCGTTACTAATCTCAAGATCGCGTATGAAATATATTGACGAGCTTGAGAGCTCAAGACTCGAAACTCCAAAGCCAAGTAATAGACATATAAACTAAAGTTTATTCCACTAATCTTTACATTTCTAACTAATAAATAACTACAATGGATAACATAGAATTATCTTTGCGCTTATAAATTTTTTACTGTTTAAAAAGGTTGCTGAAATTTTCTTGACCTTTAACTTGGAATACATATCTACATAGATAATGTGGGTTAAAGGTCAAAGGTTTTTATTTTATTACACTTAACAGTGGTAGATTATTTATTTTAAGCGAATCTTCTTTAAGAAAGATAACCCAAAGGGAATATTTAAAGAAACAAGTCCTAAAAACTTACGTGGCAAGCACCCTCTCCAGCTTTGGTCAGTGAGCATATTTGACTACTGTGTACAGGTATCGATATGAGTGACCCGTTGTAACGTTGCTGACAATCGCCCACGCTGAGAGCCGATAGCTGGATGATTTGCAGCTTGTCCGGGAGGTTGCCTGGGTACTAAAATTCGAAGTAAACATAGAAAATTAGCTTATTATTATATCTAAGTCGAAAGTAAATGAATTGATAAGATCATATATATATTTTTATTATTTAAATAAGATCTCTGATGACGCTATTGTGGCGTAGAGGCACAAGCGTGTGACTGCAAGCGACGGTTCCGTGTTCTAACGAGGTAAACGGAGTGTCTTAACATTAGATTCAAGGATTCTCTCTGATTTATGCTGGATACAGTGCGAAGAAAAGAAAGAATATAAAAAAAAAGGAATATAAAAGCAGCCTGGTTGATTTTCATTCCATCACTTCGGTAAAACGAAGAAGCGCGGCGTTGGTTTCTGTCGGCGTACAGCATATTAATACGTGGCATATTAGCTTAATGCGTACCGATAGTCTGCCCCATCCAGTAAGAGTGACTTTGGATCCACCAGGCGTGTTAGCTGCAGGCAGCTTTATGGGCTGGACTCTGCTGTTGAATTCTATTTTTCCCGACACTTTGATGACGCTGACGTCATTCACAATTTCATGACTGTCGTAATTTTCGTGCACTACAATTTTGTTTACGGAGTGGCTTTTACCACCAGAGGTAAGACTGTTGGTACCAACTACCACCTTTATCAGATACGTTACTTGGCTGAAAATAAGTTTGGTTATTAATTATAATATTTCCAGTAATCATTAAAAATATATTAAAATTTATTAATTTAATAAACAAACGATTTAGACTGACAGTAGTTTAGATATCTCCAGTAGCTAATAAACCCGTTGATTGTATTTTTTATATTACTTATTTATTATAGTTTTTCCCTGTTTTAAGCTTAGAGATAATATTGATAGTGAGATTTGAACCAAGAATAATAATTTACATTTGAATACTTCCCAAACACCCAATAATTACATGAGTCTTCAAGTAGTAAGTCAAACAAGTTCGTCTTAACAGTGCCAGGAAACAGTAAGGTACGTTCAATATTTGCATTTGTCCTGAGATTGAAAGTCAAATAAGTAGTATACCCATAAGATAAAAAAAATTGGATATATTGAAACCCAGAGCATAAAGCCATCGAATATCTTATAACATCATTTAAATTTATACTATCATGGCGTAGTTGGACATTTTCTAGTAAAAACAATAGTTTGCAGTTCAATTATTATTTGGGAAGTGAATATATATATATTTAAATATTTTTTTTGGTTAGTTTAGTGATGGTTTCACATATTCCATATATGTTAATACAATTCAATTAACAATATTTGTAAAATAGCCTGAAAGTGTGAAGATGAAATGTGTACATATAATTTAAAAGATTTAACTTAAAAATTCTTTACCCTTCAGTACAATGCGCAGCGGTGAGCACCCATTCCTGGCTTAGTATGGAACCTCCACAGAAATGAGAACCGAAGATAGACCTTAAGGATGCCTGGTATGGTATTCCACCGTCCGGCGCGTCCTGCCCTCCTACTATACGCGGTGATATCTCATCAAAGGTTCTCGACAGTAAACGTCCTAAAAATATGATAATATTAACAGTAGTGTTTTTTTAACTTTAAAGTGTAATTCTACACAAAATGAATTTCAAATAAAATTAAATAAAAAGTTTATTTTTTAAACGTAAAAATAATTTACCATAGGCACTAAACCTAATTAATACCTTCAAAAAAGTATAATAACAAAAGTTTAACTAACTGATTAGTAACAGCAAAGTTTCTTTACAGAATATTTCAGTAATAATAAAGGGTATTTAAATAAAGACTTGTTAAGAATAAGCAATTGAATTAAGAAAAAGTTATTATTCTATCTACATCTCGCTTCTTAATTTTTCAATTCACTAAATGAAGATACAGACAGACATCCAAAATAATATAAAATTTCCAAATTCTCTGCACGTTTTTAACATTTCTAATTTTATATGTATACTAGTGGACCCGAACGCGGCTACGCCCGCTTAAACTATACGAATATTTATTAAATATATTTATGAAATTATTTTCAGTTTACAATAGAGAGATGCGTTAAGCAAGTTCATTTTGGGTGACGTTTTCTAACAACAAAGTTTGCAAATCGTTGCTTAGCAAAGGTCACATAGCGACGATTGTTATTAACATGGCGGAATAAATTGCATGTCAAATTAATAAATATATTCTCTACACGCATTTCTTTCAGAATCCATCGGAAAGTGGGGAGCGGAGTGTCTTAACACTAGCCTCCCTCTGCCTACCCTACTGCTGAAAATTTTTTTGAATTAAATAGGAAAAGAGAAACTTTTTGTAATAACCAAATTTTATTAGAATCATGATATTTTATTCAAATTCCAAGTTGCTCTGAGAGGAAGCGGAATGTACTTTTGTTTTCAATTATAATATTTCCGTTCCAACGATGTTTTTGTAAACACATTCTTATTTTGTATTATATTAAGTATGTATTATATTTCTATTTCAAATCCTCGTTCAAATTGTTTTCATTTGCTCGCTGTAGTAACGAGGCAAAGCGCGGCGTTAAGTTCCGCCACCCAACACGTAATGCCTCCAAAATTCGACGGAAAGTAGGGAACAGAGTGTTTTGTCAACTGGAAGTCTAGGGTACTCTCTGTATACCCCGCAGTGTGCGGGATTTGGCGGGATATAAGTATTTCAATAAACCAAGAACAAATTTAGCACAATTATAACATTCCCTTTGTAAAAACAAAAGTAATATAAATGTAATTGGCTGAAATTTCTTTTAATATAACAAAATCAGCCCGAAGCGAGCATCAGCTTTAACTTACCTTCACCCAAGGTGACACAAATAATAGACACTGAAATTAACTGAAATGCCTTGAAAATAAGCATTTTTTCGTTAAATTTCATATGTTGTAATGAAATATAACGATGCGTAGTGAATTAGAAGATAAATTACAAGTCTTTTATAGTCTCTATAAGTGTAATTAAGTTAAAGTGTCTCATCCACTTTAAAAAAGATATGATTCCAAAGAGTTTAACAAATATCGTACGTGACTTCTGTTGTTTATGAATTTTGATAAAAAACATGATTAAATTTTAGGTATTACATTTTAGGAGCCATCTAGGTGACTGTAGACTCAATGATTGTGGGTTCGATCCACACGATTAAATGTAAATTATTTTCATTTCCTCGCTCTGTTATATTAAACATGGCGTTGAGTTCGGAATTGGGCGAAAAGTGGTGAGATAAGTGTTTTAACACTAGTTTCCTTTTTTTTTACATTACTATAGGGGCCTAGAACTGTCTATTTTTTATACTTTCTAGATCGATTTTAATGCTTGAATGTCTAATTGTAGGATATCAAAGTTTGTAGGAGTCAAATCGATTACTAGAAAACGGAAGTTTTACGACGATTGCACATTTGGCTTTTCTTAGACATACGATTTAAGTACTGACCCTGTGAAGCAATTTCATTTATTGTTAATCGTATTTACGTACATTTTTAATACTTTAAACACGACTAGTCGTGGGTTCAATCTCCACTCGAGGAAATGAAATATTTATTTAAAATCATTTTTCCATTTCTTCACTCTGGTGTCGAGGCAAGGCGCGGCGTTTAGTTCCGTCGCTCAACACTCAATGATTCCAGAAATCGTAGGAAAATGGGGAAAAGAGTGTTTTTTACTAATTTATAAATCAGTATAAATAATACTAGGTACATTTAATAGAATAATTAACATATTACAGCCAATCACAGTTGAAATAATATTGTACTTCCTCCTATATGGCTTCCGTTCGTGGTAAACATTGGCGTTTGATATAGGCGAGCTTAATTTTATTGTTTCACGAGCGAACTCTGTATGTTTTGTTCCATTATTGAGTTAAAACAAGAATACTGATATAAATAAATAAAGTTTTATAAATCAGTTTTAATTAAATAATCGTTTTATTTATTACTAGTTGACTTTGGCGGCTTCGCCCGCTAAAATTATATGAACATTTATTAAATTTGTTTTATGAAAATATTGATTATCATGAAATTATCAGTTTAGAGGGTGAAAACCATGAAACACGTATTCAATGAAATATTTTTAAGAGTCTAAATTTTAAATCTTATAGATTGGTGGCCATTTATATTTTTTCCCATACAAACTTACAACTCCTATTTCAACCCCTTAGGAGAAAAATATTGCAAATTCTCATCTTAGGAAGCACTTGCGTCGTATAAGATATGCCCATACAAAATTTTACACTCCTAGTACTTACAGTAACGAAGTTTCATGCAAGCTCTTAACCCCAAAAACAATTCCTTAGGAGTCGAATATTGCAAATTCCCGTCTTAGCGAGCACCTACGTCCTATAAGTAACTCCTATGCAAAATTTGAGATTCGTAGCACACGTAGTTTCTGAGATTTCATGATGAGTGAGTGACCTTTCGATTTTATATATATAGATTCATGTAAATAAATGAATAAATACACTTTTATTCACTGTCCATTCAAAAGTTTTAGATTTGAAGTTATAATCAAGACAATGTATATAGATTTTCAATAATATCGATGTGCGTAATACTCGAACCCAAAGCCAAAACTATTATTTTTAAAGTCAGTCTATGGCTTACTTTGTCAAGTTTATTAATTTCTTTCCTTAGATTAGTTACTTAAACTCAGTTTCACGCTGTATATATAGCATACAGCAGGGTAGGCAGATTAAAACCTAGTGTTAAGTTAAGAAACCTAGTTCTCCATTTTCGCTGAATTCTAGAGACATTGTGAGAGACGGAACTCAACCCCGCATTTTGCCTCGACACCAGATCGAAAAAGTGAATATATAAATTTAAATACATATTTCATTTCCCCGAGCTGGGATCAAACCCACAATCAGTCGCGTTTACAGTCACAATTTGTGCTCCTACGCCAAAATTTTCCTTTGGCTTCAGATAGTTATTTCGAAATTATGAAATAATATATGAAACTATAAATAAATGTATCGTTAACTACTGCTACTTGTAATTATTAATATTATCATCTTTGTAAATGTTGAGATTCCAAGCAAAATAAGTCTTATCTATTAGTAAGTTTCAAGTAGGTTTTTGTTTTTGTATGAGCTCTTAAATATACGATATGGTTAGGTTTTTAATATAAAATAAAGTCGCGTTACAAAACCTAAAATAAAATAAATTTATATATTAATTAATCGGCTTCACGCTGTATATAGCAGTGTAGACAGAGGGAACCTAGTGGCTTAGGCGTAGACTTTTTGAGGCTTTGCGTGCTGAGTGGCGGAACTTAACGCGGCGGTTTGTCTTCTTACCTAAGTGAAGAAATTAAAATATTAATAAATATTGATTAAGTCCCCCGAGTGGGAATCGAACCAAAAGCGTCGCCTGTTCTTTTATAATGCGGCCTTGAATTTCCAGTTATCCTATCTTAAACTACAATATTCTAGTGGATTAGTAATTCATCTACTATAAAATGAAAGTTTTTTTTACCTTCTAACGTAAATAATAGAATAAAAAATTCTTATTTGTTCAATTTAAACAAACTTATTTTACCTAGACTTTATTCAGTACTGTTGTTTTAAGTCGTTGGAAATTCGTCTCCCTCTTCTTTCCTATTCACGACTCTCCTTGAAGACTAAAATGATTTCTGTAAATGAAGACCTATGGCATAAGAGCTCACTCACTCTAGTGATTTAAGCTGTGCGGTAGATGGACCAATTACTCACCCTCCTTTCCTTCTTTTGTTGTTCACAAAATTAATGGTTTTCCATATGAGGAAAAGGCGAAAAAGTTACGAATCACTTAATTTCTCAATTACTACGTAATTCTTATACTTAATATGTAATTCTTATTTTTCTATAAATTAATATTTGAACCTGCAATCTACAAGAGCTTTGTAATAAATTTGTCAATATTCTCGTCTGTAGTAAGCCTAAGTGATGACAATTATGATTCTAATGATAAAATTGGCAATATTACAAGGCTCTTGATATTATGATGAAATATATTTATAGATAATATATGATAATTAGTTTAATTGCGCGTGTACATATTCAACAATGTTCCCGTTCATTTTAAAACTTAATGAAAAATGTTTTTGTGAGAAGTCCATAGAATAGAACATTTTAAAATTTGCTTTAATTTTCAGCTATAAGTAGTGATTTGCATCTTCTCTATCCGACATGTAGCAGCGTAAGCAGACAGCCTGCCATCTTGTAAAACATTACACTTTCGTTTCTTTACAATTTCGCTAAAATAGCAGCTGCAAATTTAATAAATGAAGTTGAAAAGGAGATATAAACAAGCACTGTCCTAAATTTACATTTCTCCATACCCATGTCCAAAGTAAATATTTATATGTAATTCAGTCAATTTTACCCAAACGGGTCCTCCCTTACAAAATTTAACATTCATTAGAACAAAACGTTACTAATGAGAAGATAAAGGTTTTAATAACTCATATATTATACTCGTAAAAAATATTAAAAAATCCAGTAATATTGGCTCAAAATAAGTGCAATGAAATAAATGAATTAATACACTCAGTTCCAAAGTTTCCGCAGAATTATTGATGAGGATTTTTTTTTACATTTTCTTTTATTAATATTTAAAAATAAATTGAGTTGAAATTAAAAATAAAATTTAAAAATATATACCTAAGTCACTTGATGAGAAGCAGGGCCGGGTAACGATATGAGGTCAAAGTTTAGGCGCCCTCGATTTAACATGCATTAGGTGCTCTATGGTATAATCCATATATAGATTGGCTCCAGTCTTGGATGGAACCTTTAAAACAAATTAAGTTGCGGAAATTACGTTACTTATTCTGGTATAAAAGCTACTTCCCATATCAAAATTAATAAGTCATCTATACTAATATAATAAAGCGGAAGAGTTTGTTTGTTTGTTTGTTTGTTTGACGCTAAGATCTGTGGATCTACTGGTCCGATTTATTTTGTTTTTGTTTTGTATGAATGCTGCATTCTTCAGAAGTGCTATAATAGGCTATATAACATTACATTACACATATATACTAATATATTAAAATACTTATTTTTAATTTGACATGCAATTTATTCTGCCATGTTAATAACAACCGTCGTCGCTACGCGGCCGTTACCGCGACATTTTGATATTCATGATATGAAAATAAATATAATAGTCACTTTTAACATTTCATCTAGATTGAAATTATAGTTTACTGTATAACATTCTAATAAATAATAAAGGAGATGTCACTGATTCGAAATGACCTAGCCTTCGGGCGGCATAGTATGAGTATGACCGACGCGAACGGGCAGATGACGTTGACAGTTTTATAAATTTTCATACATTTTCAAACTATTATTAATTATACTATTATGTAATTATTTGCTGTTTATATTTAATTTAAACTACACTTTGGTTCTCTTCTTCTTTTCTTGGTGTAGTGTAAAGTTCGGTCTTGGGATTTTATTTGATATTGCTCGCAAAAATTATCCTATTTAATATAGAAAAATGTTTAGTTATTTCATAGAGTTGATACTTCTTTTGTTAGTTCATTTCAATAACTCAGATATTTTTTCTAATAATATGTCTCTACTTATGATTCTTTTTGATTATTTAAGCTTATTCTTACTAATTCTGTTGAAAGCTGAAAATAATTTCATAAATATATTTAATAAATATTCTAATATTAGCGACCCGCTCGCGGCTTCGCCCGCCTTAACTACTGTATTATTCATATAATGTATGTTTGCAAAGCACTTAAGATAATGTGAAAATTAATTAAACCCTAATGCAACCTGCATTTTCGTAATTCCAAGAAGGATTTTCCAATTGTTTTAAATTAAACACAAATAAATAACACAAATAACAGAAAACTTAAGCGAAAGAAATTATAAACAACAGACCACCTACTATTCTCTGACTCAAAAATACTTAAACGAAAGATGTATCCAATTATGTCGCGTGGAAATACATTATAATTATTGGATAACTCCAAAATACGTGCAATCACTTCTAAATTTACTTTGCCAGGCGCAAAACATTCTCTCGGCCATCTCCGTACTAGCTCTGAACGACATCAGGGCCTTGGTTCTCTGACCGTGGTCTCAGGCGAAAACCTGCTTTAGAGCAGATACATGGAAGGGGATGCGGAAGGGGATCGGAATTGGGCTCTCGGTTTCCTGAGGGAGGCGTTGATTAAACGACCAAGATGACTGCTCATGAGTGGGATTTGGAGGAGGATAGAAAGTCCCTCGGAAGAAGACGTCTGACCTCGGGCGGCCGGTATGCGGAGTGCTGCTCCTTAGGTGCAGGTGACCCGATACACCGGCGCAACGGAATACGTTGGACGCGAGACGACCAATGTGTACCTCTAGGGTTTCTATTTTTAGGTTGCGGTGAGTGGCGCGTGGTGTTCACGTAATATGGTGCCTGCGTCACTCGCCGGAGGGTGAGGTTCCGTACCATCTACAGGATTCCTCGTTGAGTAATACTCGCTAGGGCATTGTAATGTCATCAATGTATAGTGCGTAGAGAGCAGGTGACAAAATTCTGACTGGGACAACGGCAGCGATCGGTTCGCTGCTAGACCTCGCACTCTCAACTCTCACGCAAAATATCCTGTCACTTACAAAGCAGAGCGGCAAAGTCATGCGACGTGTTGGGGGGTGCCGGCTCTGAGCACTTTATGAAATCAGCCCGGGTGCCAGACGTGGTCGAATAAGCGTGCTACGTCAAGGAAGACTGCTATTGTACACTCATACTCTCTCGGTTGATCACTGTTGCGAAGTTTACCCAGAGTGGTATACCCGCTCCCCAAACTGCTCGCTTTGTGGGTGGATGTGCGACTGAAGAAGTAAAAGGAATAACTTCTCAAACAGCTTGGCAACCGTGCTGAGGAGGATTATAGATCGGTATCCCTCAGCAAAAAGATTTATTAGTACTGTAATTTTAAATCTGTGTTACTAATCTTTTCAAGGACTTATTAAAGTATATTTAAATGACTATTTTTAAACGGAAGAAATTATAAACAAAAACCTACCTACTAATAACAACTACAAAAAATATGAAACCAAATATATCGCGCTGAAATAATACATTCAACTAAAATTATCCAATACTTGAAACACATCTAAATCTTCTTTGCTATAGAGATAGATGCATTCGAGCTTGTGGTTAATGCTGTTAAAACGGCGACACCGGTTGGGCAGGGAAGAGGGTACTCTGTTCCTGATGAAAAATTAAATAGAATGCATCGGCCGGGAATCGAACCCGGGCCGCCCGCGTGGCAGGCGAGCATTCTACCACTGAACCACCGATGCGTGTTAGGTTATTTATAGTGTTAGGCGGGCGCAGGGGACGCGCTTGTATAAGCCGTTTCGCAGCAAGGATTTTTTGATATTGTAACAACTTCTAAGGTACTTATTAAAATGAAAAACAGTAAAAGACAGTTTTGATCTACATTAAATGGCCAACGTAACTAATATACTTATTTATATGCTGAGAGTAAGCGATAAGTGAAACTTGAGTAACATACAGCTGATGCGTCAACGGCGTGATGTGTTAACAATTAAATGCGTTTTTCTCTAAAACTATTCGCAATTTCGAAATAGTGTAAATAACAAATTTTATCTTCGTTTAAAGTAGAAAATTAATAAATATTTTAAAGGATAAGGATTAATACCATTATGGAAAAATATCCCTCACAATAAAAAATATATTGAAATTACAATTTTTAGACAGAAATATGATCACTACACGTTATCCTTAAAAGATACGAAAATGCTGTCGCGGACTTTTTTGTAGATCTTATTAAGAGGAACAATACTCCAGTACATTATTTTCATGTAGTACTTACCATTAAAGCAGCGCATGCGCGAAAGTGCATCAAGGGGTAGGACTTTATACACATTTATCGTATTTATGTTAATTTACATAAGAATGTACAAATAATAAACTATATATAAACCTTCCCTGAGAAATACTCGACCTAATGGTGAAAACCGCATCAAAATCCGTTGGGTGGTTTAGAAGAAGAAGAGTTAGAAAGTTCAGACAGACACGAAAAGCGACTTTGTTTTATAAGATATTGGTGGGCCCGGACGCGGCTACGCCCGCGAAAATATAAGCCTAAATAATTAAAATAAGTTAAAAAATAATAATAAGTGGAGATTTATTATTAGAAAAAATGTCTGAGTAACCGAAATGAACAAACAAAAGAAGTAAAAGTAACTAAAGGAAATTCTTAACATTAGAAAAAGTACCTAAAGTTTGTCGTGCGCGCGTACTAAACATTTTTCTATATTAAATAATTATTAATTTTTGCGAACAATATTAAATAAAATCCCAAATGATTAAAATTACGATATTTTAAGTGTATAACATCGGTATAGATAACCGAACTAAGATTAATTAATTATAAGCAGCAAGTAATTACATAAAAAATAATATTAATTCGAAAATATATAAAAAATTACAAAATCAACAAAGTCATCTGCCCGTTCGCGTCGGTCATACTACACAACTCGTAGGCTAAGTCATTTGGAATCAGTGACATCTCCTTAATTATTTATTAGAATGTTATACAGTAAACTATAATTTCCATCTAGATGAAATGCTAAAAGTGACTATTATATTTATTTTCATAAGGATGAATATCAAATTATAGAAATCATCTAATTTTTGTTAATGTATACAAATCTATATCGGCGCGCGCCATGTCTGCATTAAGCAAACTCACTTTGGGTGACGTTTTCTTAAAACAACAAACTTTGCAAGCCGTTGCTTAGCAACGCGTAGCGACCATTGTTATTAACATGGCGGAATAAATTGCATGTCAAATTAATTATTTTAATATATTGGTATATATCGAAAATAT
Organism: Heliconius nattereri; assembly: GCA_013403645.1. NCBI lineage: Eukaryota > Metazoa > Arthropoda > Insecta > Lepidoptera > Nymphalidae > Heliconius > Heliconius nattereri. The sequence goes on from JAAIXI010000225.1 coordinate 2,902,382, forward strand.
TACAAATATGAGGAAAAAAAAAGTATCCTATGTTCATCCCGGTACCCTCAAGTATCTCTATATGAGTATTTTATCACAATTAAATTAGCGGTTTGGGCCTGATTGCGTAAAAGACAGACAGACAGACAGACAGACAGAGTTACTTTCGAATTTATAATATAGGTATGGATTTCAAGCAGGCGTAGCCGCGTCCGGGTCCGCTAGTATTATAATAATATAATTTGACTGTTAAATTCGGTATAATTAAAAGTTGACTTCCATAATAAATAAATTGTACGAAAGAACTTGACTGAAGACCGATACATACGAATCTATATGAAGCCAGGGCATGATAAGGCAATGAAATAATATTTAATATTTTCATTTCCTCGTTCGAGGTACTTTAGAAGACATAGTGCAGCGTGGAGTAATTTGACTCAACACCTTAAGACTCCTATTTTTCTAATCATACTTTTTAAATTTATATGCAAAATAAATTTATCAATATATCTAAACTTACGAGTGTATTAAATGTTAAAATTATATAAAGAATAAATATACATTTTTACGTCCACAAAACCCCAATTTTGTAGCCAAGGACGGATCGTCGAGGATTATGATCCGGATATATCTTTTTATATCTTTTTATTCTCACAATATCATCTTTGGGTCTATATGTAAAAGATTTTTTTTTTATTTTTTGTACAAAAAAATCTTCTTATATACACAAAAGTTTATTTTTAAAGATAAAAGTGCCCCATAGGATTTACCACTACAATGCAAATATTAAGATATATGCAGCAAAGTTGGTAAGTTATGCAGTTAGCATAAGTTGAACTGCACTCTGGGCACTATATTGCATAAAATAATGTTTTATGCAATTTTTTTATTTTAATTTTCATAGAGATAACAGAAAATTTTAAATTTTGTATATGAAAAACATACAGTCAGATTTATGACAACTGAGATAAAATGCCAAGTAAGTGCTTAGGCATGACCATGTGGGTGAGGTTTTCTACAAATTTCAGGATTCTATGTCAACGATAAGTGCGAATTACAAAAGTTAACAAAGTTAAATTTGTAGACATTTTCACTTTTTCGTATGAAATTAACAACAAAATGTATGTTTGTAATTTTTTTTTTTTTTTAAATAATATAAATTTTCGCCTTTAATTTTTACCTTTGATTGCGTTGACTTATGTGCTTATTTTTACTGTACTCCTGTGGACTATTGACTTGAATAAGGTTTGGTTTTCACCTATGAGACAAGGAACCTTAAAATGATAATGTCACTTATAACAAAACTTCAATTTGTGGATTACCACCACGTTGAACTTTATACTGTCATTCCATTATTTATATATATATATATATATTTAATGCCGTTGTATAGGTAAGAATAAATCCTTAGCTGAAGTTCTTTATAACAATCTTCAACAACAAAATGAACTCTCCGTTTCCTACCTGTACATATTAAGTATAGGGATGTTCAGACGTTTGTACCACGGTGCCATTTACTTCCTTTCTTGTATAGCAATCTTCAAATTTTACTCCACAGTACCTTATATCTACTTAATAATTTCCTAGGCCAGTCATGGTACAGAAGCACAAAGTGTGACTGTAAAACCGACTGGTTGTGGAGTCGATTCCCACTCGAGGAGATGAAATATTTATTTAAATTTATATTTCCATTTCTTCACTTTGGTGTCGAGCAATGCCTCCAGAATTCGGCGTGAAAGAAAGTGGGAAACGGAGTCTTAACACTAGGTTCCCTCTGCTGTGTGCGTTGTTTATTTTTATAATAATTTGGTAACCTATACTTCCCAGATTATCTCCACACAGACCTTGTCCAGCTATCCAGCTATCAAAACTATAATATGTAATAGTAAGTAATACCAACGCGGGCGAGTGCGGAACCGTGTTCACAAACAGATCCTCCGCGGGGTACAACTCTCGTTAGTATTGTATTTTATGTTTTATTTATTTTATACGGTCGTAAACAGCTTCATTTTGTACGTGGAATGTTTTGATTTTTCTATATTTTATTGCTTTTGGAGATAGTGTTTTTGTTCAGTGGTAAGTTTGGTGGAACTCTTGTTCTTTTGTCAGGTTCTTTTTTTTTCAGCGAAAACTTATTAAGAATTTTGAAGCCAGTCGTTTCACAGGGGTACAAAGTGTAACTGCAAATGCGATAGATTGTGGGTTCGATTCTAATTCGAGGAAATGAAAAATGTTATATTTCCATTTCGTCGCTCCGACTAACAAGTAAAAAGCATCTCAAAAATTCGACGGAAATTGGAGAATAGAGTGTCTAAATAGATTGCTCCTTGGGTCTGCCTCTGCCTGCTCTGCTTTGGGAGATACAATGTGAAAATTTTAAAAAAAATGTAAAAAGAACGTTTAATGTAGCGTTCAACTAAACTAAGCTTCAGCTTCATAAATTCTAAATATAGAAAATATAAGCATAGGTCATGCCGGCGCGTCGTTTACTCTTCTATTTTATAAGGATCTTTATAAAATTTATAATAAATTTAAAATGAACATAATAAAGTGTAGAGGAAGATTTTTATAAGATTAAATTAAAAATAATAATTTTGTCTAACATAAGTGACATGAGCGACATTCTTATCATTCAAGAACTTAGTTATCTTTGTTTTAAATTAAAGTACCTAGGTATTGTTTGAGCGGTTAATTACGCAGCCGGGAATCCCGTTTCAAAGTTGAAAACTTCCAAACTAGCGGGAAATACCGTAATTGCCCTCCAAAAAGTGCTCTTGTGAGCTTACGAGTTGCTTAAAGAAACTTTCTAATTAAAATTTTGTATCGTCTTCTTACAAGTTAATTACAGTTTTAAACAATTTAAGTGCTGTAAGGTGAGTATACAGAGAGATTTTTTCATTAACTTTGTTACTCTATATTTAAAATTCGACTTTGTGCTATCTTTAGTTAATTTTTAAAAGCTTTTTTTTCTGTACTCCAAGGTATGGAATGTGTGGATATTTGATATTAATTTTGGAATGAGAATTTTACGCAATCTTAAGAAAAATGGTCACCGACGGAGAGACAGACGGAGGGAGAATAAAGTGATCTTATAAGAGTTCCGTTTTTTAACAAACTTCTAATAAGATTGTATTCTTGTCTAAATTTCTTCATAAGTTTCTAAATTTCTAATCAACACATGTATGGGTAATATTTGTCCTTTGTACTTTCTTACCAGTCGGTTATGAAACCTTCTAACTCGTTCCGTACATAAGGTGATCGAATTTCCGTTCGTGGTAAATATTTATATTTGTTACACATATTTGTTGACCGCAAGAATAAATATTACCGAATTTCTTTCATTATAAGTACTATTGTGTGAGTTTAATCTTAATTTTATTAAAAACGATATAAAAACCATGACATTTAAAATGGATTCTTCATATAAATTAAACCTAACAAGAAATAATGTTACTAATTCGATATTATAAGATTATTTTTATTGCTTAGAATTGAACTCTCTCTCTCTCTTAATTCTGTTTCAGATTGACCCGTTCCCAGTTCTCTGCTCATTTTTGGAAACTTTATGTGTTGCGTAACATAAGTCAACTATAAACTATTAATTGGAGCAATTAAATGAAAATAATTGTAAAAATCATTACCCCAAATGGGAATCAAATACATTACCTTTGCGTCTACAGTAAGATGGTTCCCACTGTAGTTGTTCCATGATTTCTGTGGTGAAATAGTGATGGCTTACTGTACTAATAGATATTATATTATCTGTTAATCTTTCCACTTTTCTTGACCACCAAATGAAATAATAAATAAAATAAAATATGAAAAAAAGCCTTTTATTTATTTTTTATTTTATTTTAATACTTTATTACACCATAATTTATATTTATTAACCTTTTATTTGTTTCAGAAACTTTACAAGAAAATATTTTTAGCGTTCAAGAGATATGGGTTGTTTATAGAAGTTAGAGTTTAAAAAAGAGAATTTTAGACACGACTTACCTTAGTAGTTATTTATAGATATATTTAGTAGTTATTTATAGGTTATTTATAGATGAGGGTAAAGGCCTTTACCACCAAAGCGACATATTAAATAGACATTAATAAACAAAAGAACTATGTGTAAATGTGTTACAATAGTTAGTACATACATTTTCCATTCATTGGAACATGCTTGAACTGAAAATACACAATATGGATTTTGCGAACGATTGTTGGATTCTCATTCACTAGTTATAAGCAGCTTTGAATTGATAGTCTCTCTCAATGGTTATTTATAGCCTAGTGTGTAGTGTATTCCTGTAATCTATCTATATATATAAAAGGACTTGTCCTCACTGACTGAGGTAAGACGCACGCACAGCCGTAACCGCTGATGGTAGAAACGTGACATTTGGACAGATGTTTACTTTCGTAATCTGGACTATCCACTAAGAAGGAATTTTGAAAAATTTAACCCTAAAGGGGTGGAATAGGGGTTGAAAGTTTGTATGGAAAAAAATTTAAATCGGCACCGATTTTTATAAAATTTGAAATTTAGATTTTTAAAAGTATTTAATTGAACACGTGTTTCATCGTTTTCTAGAATTCTCCCTCTAAGGGTGCAAATAAAGGGTTGAAAGTTTGTATGGAAAAATTCTTAAATCGCCACCGATTTTTATAAAATTTAATATTTAGACTCTTAAAAATATTTAATTGAACATGTGTTTCATGGTTTTCTAGAATTCACCCCCTAAGGGTACAAATAAGGGGTTGAAAGTTTGTATGGAAAAATCTTTAAATCGCAACCGATTTTTATAAAATTTGAAATTTAGACTCATAAAAATATTTCATTGAACACATGTTTCATGGTTTATTAGAATTCACCCCTAAGTAAGCAAGCGAAGCTGCGCGCGTCCGCTAGTTTACTTATATAATCAACGTTGTGCAGAAAATCATGAGATTTAACGAATTTAGAGATCGATCTATAGAATTCGACTATAAGTAAGCAAGCGAAGCTGCGCGCGTCCGCTATTTTGTAATATATTGTAATAACCTTCGTTTTTTTATGGTGGACTTTCTCAAGGATCTCTCGTCATCTTCATCTCCATGGAATACCATGGTACCCTGGCCTAACTAGTCTACACGTTTCTTTAATTCGTGTTACGTTTACCTTCCTTTCCGTTTTTATATTTATCTATATATATGTAAGTATATTGCCTTTTTTCAAGAAATGAAGGATTTTATTTTCCTCGTTGTGGTAATAAAACAAAGTGTGGCGTTGGGCTCTGCACCTCAACACGAGAACGGAAGTTAATGGGAACGGAAGTTAATGGGAACGGAAGTTAATGGGAACGAAGTGTCTTAATACTAGGTTCCCTCTGTATCCCGCACTAGGAGAGGCTCTGCTTAGTGCATGATACAGAAAGCTGTATTGATTTCATTCCTCCAAGTAGGAATCGAACCCACAATCGACGCATTTACAGACGCACGCTTGTTTCTCGCTGACGGCCTTAAAATATGTGAATGACATATTATTTCAACCCACAATCATTACAAATACAGTATTTTTATAATGGCGCCTTGTGACATTTATTTTAAAATATAAGAAATTAATATCCAATCCATTCGCGATTATTGTTTTCGGTTAAAGCGAAAATTACAATGATATTTTATTATTAGAGAGAACCTCCTTACATGTAAATGCGACATGCCTTTAACAAAAAAATAATTAAGACAACGTTTTTCATTCGTAAATGTTCATTTATTTGTTAAAAGTGAAAGTTTAATAGTAAGTTTTTGTTTAATATTTTGATTTTTGTAGCTCTGTTAAGGAGCAAAGAGCCCCGATGTGTTTTGCTACTCAAATTTTAATGCCTCTTAAATTCAGCGGAAAGTGGGAAACGGAGTGTTTTAACTCTAGCTAAAGTGAAATTTAACTCATATTGTCCAATTATCCAAGGACATTGAGCAAAAACGACGACGCATCAAAAAAATGATATTATTTCACGTAGTACTACGTACTTCAGGTCCTTTACGTAGTTATTTCAGGTATTCTAACGTGGGTATTTCAACGAAATGATGAAATCAATATCGAGTCCGCTACATTGGACTAGCGCATACGGCATGCAATATGAATTTCAATCGGGAGCCATTTGATGGCCGTTTACCGTTGTTACTGGTAGAGGGATATTTCATTTTATATCTTATAAAGTATTTATTTATTTATTGATCCACCAACATTTGTTAAAGTAAACTTCTAAGCGTAGAAAACAACATAAAACAAAAAAGAAAATTAAAAAGAATGTTAAATTTAATTTATTTTTAGCATGTTTGACTTTTGGTGTTCAATATTAATCGAATCTTGCTAGTTGAATCTGCTTTAATGTCAAATAGGTCACTGTACTCCTTAGCCGACTTGCAAAGTCTAGGAATAGGAGAGTTTGATCCAAACACTGTTTTCCGGGGTGCGGGAGAAAGGAGGGTGGGTTATTATATTACGGGGAAACCTCGCTGGTATACGTATATTAAACTTATTGAGTAGCTGAGGGCAGTCAATTCCGTTGGTAAAAATTTTAGAGACAAAAAATATATCTAACCACCTTCTACTTTCTTCTAAAGTATTCGGAAATAATTTAATTGCTGACAATAAGAAGGAAGTATCTTTTTTGAAATTCCGTTCGAGAATAATAGGTACCGTAAGAATCTTTTTTGTATTCGTTCTATTACTAGAGAATGGAATTACTAGGGAATGAATCCTTAATACGAACCCTAGTAGTTTTGAGCCCCAGTTAACTATTTGTTCAATGTGAGGTACAAATGTTAATTTTTTATCAAATAATACACCCAGATCGCGGATTTGCTCAAGTTATTTAATGTTATTTTGTGCAATACTATATTGAAATGAGATGATATTTCTTTTCCGATAATACTTTACAAAAGCACTTATTTGGATTGAGATCCGTTTTATTGTGCCGACACCAATTGAGAAGTCCATCAAGATCTTCTTGAGGCATCATTGAATCTTGTACAGTGTCTATAATTTTACTCAATTTTAGGTCATCTGCATACATAAAAATTTTATAGCATTAAGTATGTCCTTAACAAAGATGGTGAACAAGGTTAGACCCAGGTGAGACCTCTGCGGAACCCCTGACGTTGCTTTCCGAGAATTAGAGTGAAATCCGTTAACTACTACAGAGAATGTTCTGTTTTCTAAATAAAACTTGATCCATTGTAAAAAATACCAGAAATGCCATAAGCAGATAACTTTTGCATCAATAAATCATGAGGCAAACGATCAAAAGAACTAAAATCTGTGTATACAACATCCACTTGCTTGTGAGAGTACTCTACTATATTTTCTGTGAGATCGACTAAATTGGTACATGTTGATCGAGAGGGAACAAACCCGTGCTGTTGAATGCTTAAACTCTGTTTAAAGTGAAAATGTACAGAGGGACAAACAAGCGATTCTAGTACCTTAGCTAAAGTTGATAAAATGGAAATAGGTCTGTAATTTGATATTATATCTACGTTGTTTGCTTTGTGAATTGGGACTACTCTCACATTTTACCATTCAGCCGGAAAATGCCAGTTTGCAAGGACATATTAAATATAATTAATAAAGGTTCTACCAGGTATATAAAACATCTCTTAATAAACGCGGGCGGAATCCCATGAGGGCCGGCACTCTTGTTTTCATCTAAACTTTTGCGTTTCCCCAGTAGAGTTTCATGGTCTATAATAGGTGGTGTTATAAACCGACTGCATTTTTCCATGTACTCCAAGGAATCTCTGTAATCATAGTTTTGAGCAGTATTATTTATGAATACGGATGCAAAATAAAAGATGCACAGATTTGTTTACCATCTGAGGCGGTCACCAATCCATCAGTCATATAAAGTGGGTAAGAGCTCGTGCCACCTCGTTTAGCTTTAACGTAGGTCCAGAAATATTTAGAGTTTTTTAAGATATTTTTTTTCGAGTCACTAATTTATTTATTATAGCAATCAATGGCTAAATCTAGCAACTGCAACTCTAGTTCGTGCATTGGGGTTTTATATTTTTGAAAACGACGTCTAAGGTTGTATTTTTCTTTTAAACGGTGCTTTAAGTTACTACTAAACCAGGGTGGGTATCGAGATTTCTTAACTTTTTGCTTAGGAACAAATTTTTCAATGATAGCGCCAATGGTATTATAAAATTTAGAAAGAATAACATTAACATCATTAACAGCCCCAAATATCTGCACCCATTCACATTTTTTAAGTTTCTTTTAAAATATTAATGAAATCGGCTTTATGAAAATATAACTTCAAAGATTCGTAATTAAACGGAAGCTTTCAATCCAGAGGAGGATGTAACTGGTCAATGTTATTGAGGGTTGAGGGACTAGGACGGACTATGCAAGTTGGAATATTAGATAATAAATTAAAGTCACCTAAGATACAGTTGCAATCACAATCTTCGAGAACAAGACGACAATTAGTTATAAAGTAATTTAACATTGAACTATGTACCGGAGGAGGCAAATATACTACACAGAGAGCAACCTGACGCAAAGAATATGATATCGGAATTTCAATAATGACCCAGAGGTCTTCAAGCTTAGATTCCCAATTAAATATACGTTTGGAGTGTATTTGTCTGGAAATTGCTTAATCACGTGAGTTTTGATAGTTAAAATTTTATATTGGAATCGAATTTTAAAAAGACAACTGGACAATAACATACCAATACCGCTAAAAACAAGTTAAATAAAACTAAAATTAAACCAATTATCAAATGTTTTTTAATATATCTAAATTTTTCACTACGATAAATTCGGTTTCATCACTTTTCCTCAAAAACACTCTGCCATTCCGAATCCAGACATACTTGTATCCAGCTTCCTTCGCTCCCTTTCTGGCTGCCGCGTGAAGAGCCTTGTTCATGGGAGACAGGTGTTCGCATACAAAGATCAGAGTATGAAATATTCTTTAGTTAGATATATGTATGTATGATATGATATGTATTTATGTTTGTGTGTTTATTATTTTGTATTTTCTATTAAAATGGCGAAGCTTTCTTATCAGTTAATGTGAAAGTTAGAAAAACTATTCTGTTTTACAAAAATTAACATATGAATCATTAAGAAGAATGTTAAGAATGATTCATGTGTTAATTTTTGTTAGAAAAAAATATGATTTTAAATTATTCTATAAAATCAGCTTCAAGCGGGATACACCGCACACAGCAGGGTAGGCAGAGGGAACCTCGTGTTAAGACACCCCGTTCCCCACTTTCCGCCAAATTCTGGAGGCACTGCATATTGAGTTGCGGACTTCAACGCCGCAAAATATCGCATAAGATCGAAATGATTTATTAAAAAAACATGGAGCCTATTAAAAACACTCTGGACTGTTTTTCCCGCATAGCAGGATAAATAGATAGTACCTAGCTTATTAATTGTAAATTAAAAAAAACTCTAATCTTATGAGGATACAAAAGTTAATACAAGTAACACCACATATACCGACTAGTATAGATATGAAATAATTAAAAAATCATAGCAGTTGAAACGTAAACGGAATGCAATATGAATTTCTGCCGTCGCTTTTGAAATGCATGGATATTTATCCCTAGACACGTAATATAGCTAGCTCAGCTTGCCACTGTATCCCACACACAGCATTGCAGGCAGAGGGAACTGGGTAGTGTTAAGACACTCCGTTTCCCACTTTCCACCGAATTCAGAGTGAGTGAGTGGCAGAACTCAACGGTGCGCTTTGCCTCGACACCAGAACGAAGAAATGGAAATATAAACGTAAATAAATATTTCACTTCCTCGAGTGGGGATCGAACCCACAATCGTCGCGTTACAGTTCCACCCTTGTGCCGCTGCGCCATTAGTAATGTATCTAGCGTCGCGGAAATAATCATTTTATTTGCTCAGTGAATATTATTCCAAATTAGTACACACAATATTTTGTATAGACAAATTTTACAGTATATGAATACTGTAAAATTTGTCTAATATGATGTTTTCTTGTTTTTTTAAAGCAGAATCCGTTAGAAGGAACCTGGGAACCAAGCGTTAAGACACTTCGTTCCCCAGTTTCCACCGAATTCTGGAGACGCGCTTTACCTTGACAGCAGATCGTTGAAAATGAGAATGTAAAATTTATCATTTCCTACAATGGGAATCGGAAGCACAACCTGTCGTATTTACGGCCACACTTTTTCAAAAAATGTTTATATAAATGCAAAATAAATATTAGATGGATTTTGTCTTAGTACTAAAGTAACACTTAATGCTGTTATTAATTAAGACATTAGAGGGTGCGCTCACCAAAGACGGACCTTGGAAAGTGAAGGCGGTTCAAGGACAAGAGTTTTAATGAAGTCCGAAGGACGTTGCGTACATTTATTATTTCGCATTAAATAATTTAAGGAAAAGAATTAGAAAGATCAATGTTATATATTATACAGTATAGTATAGTATTGAAATTTGAGTGTATATTATTGAAATAAAATATTTCATAGGAATCACTTATTGAAAATTTCCGCCACTCAATGCATCCAGAATTCGGCGGAAAATGGGTCATCAAAGTGTCTTAATGGAAATTTAGTATCTTAACACAAGGTTCCCAGATTCTCTCTGTCTACTCTCCTATATCCACGGTAAAAAAATAAAAAAATATCCATATAAAAATTAAAAATTATAAAAAAATCCTTAGTAGTTTCTAGGAAATATTTTTTGTTTTTTATTTTAACCACCCATTAGGTTATATATAAAAAGAAGGAAAAAAATAACTAGAACACGGCTTATAGGAAGTAATTGCAACTCGTAAAGTCGACATTCTCTTATTAGACTCCACTTAAGGGTAATTAACAAAAGAATAGAATTCAAAGTTATTATGCTACTAAAGCACAAACATAAAGAATTAATTTTTATTTTGATATACATTTCATTTTCATATTTTACTTAAAGGCGAGGCTCAGGAGCACAAGCTTGTGACTGTAAACGTGAAAGATTGTGAGTTTGAAGCCGATTCGAGGCAATCATATATTTGATATATTCGTTTTCTTCGCTTTGATGATAGCAAAGCACATGTTTCATACTCTTCGCTAATTTTAAGGGGACTTCAGTCTGGAGCCTCAGTGTTAAGACACTCCGTATCTTTCTGCCGAATCCTAGAGGCATTATGTGTTGAGCGGCGGAAATCAACGCCACAATTTGCCTTGTAACCAGAGGAAGATCCTCTAAACTCACTGCTTTAAAACTGTGAAGTGGATTTTTTTTTAAATATAAAATTCCGAATCCCATATGATACCTATTTTATATAAAGCAATCAAATTAAAAAGATATTAAAAGGGTATCTTGCATATACGAGTATGTACTCGTAGCAGACGTCTATTATAAAGTGGGACGTGTCATTAGTTAGTTTATTGCTACGTTTACTTTACGGCGTCGCGAATAACGGACTAAGGTATCATTTTGTTATATATTACTTAGTTCCAGGCGTAGCTTAGTTGTATTAATCTACTGTATTTCTGATGAAGCCAGCCATGGCGCAGGGGTAACGGGGTTAAATTCCAACTCCAGAATTCGGTGGAATATAAGAAACGAAGTGTCTTAACACTAGGTTCCCTTTACCTACTCTGCTTTGTGCGTGATACAAAAACTAAGTTCTTTAAATTTACTGATGATTTAGCTTTTTGAAACTTGTATAACGTAAAAACAGTGCTTACAAAGCAACTTCTGTATTTGCCATGTCTGTGGCGTCGTTAAGTAAACGTACTTAAGCTGGTTATTATCCATTCTCTTTTAAAGCCACGCCGCGTGGTCTCGGTGGTAAAAGGGGGTATAGAACAAAGTCCATATTGTTAGTAGATGTGAATTTATTAGTACTATCTTCTACATACTATATCTATGTGCAGTATCATGTTTAAAAGTTTTATTGAGCAATGGTCTTGATCGCTTCGCTCGCCCGCTTGTTCGCTCTACCTAAAATAACAAGACTCTCTTAACGTCAATGGTTTTTTAGCACTTGTGAATATACACGTTTTAATTGATTTCAAAATGTGAAGAAGTATAAAAGCACTCTCCACTTTTACATTAATAAATTAATTTTTAACAAAAAGAAAAACCGACTTCTAACAAGGAACTAAAAAGTGAAAAATAATTATACAAAGATTTTATAATTTTGAAGTCGGTGTGTTGACTTATGTGATTTTCTCATAGATACCATTGTCAGAAATGGACATAAAAAAATGGGACCATTCGGGAAGCTTTACCTTTCAAATAAAAAAAAAATTCAAAATCGGTTCACTCAGTCAAAAGTTATAAGGTAACAAACATTAAAAAAAAAATACATTCGAATTGATAACCTCTTTTTCTTACAGAAGTCGGTTAAAAATATAGCAATCGTTTTGGGAACAAAAAAAATTGCGGTTATACTTGCTGCGATTTATATTTTCGATAGGTAGGTTTTTTACATATAGAGAAAAACTAAAAACAAGTAGTATAAAATTCACGTACAAGATGCATTTAACGTTTTTTCTTTCTAAGTTTACAGACGTCGAACTATATACGTGGATATTTAATACTTTTGTTTGTCTTGAACCGAAAAACATCTTACCTTGTTTATTTTTCAGTAAAGGTGATTTAAAAAGTCTTTGAGAAGTAATTTTCGTATAATTACAAAAGTTCGGAGGCACCCAGCAGCTGACCGTAAGGGGACGCTTCATGAAACTGCTTAACGTACCGAAAACTTGCTTTTATGTTTCTTACAAAATTCTATACATTTTATGAATATTAGTTCTTAAACTCTAATGGTGGACGGATCGGGATCGAATTTGATAATTTTCGTTAATTAACTACATTTAAAATATAATATAATAGATTTGATCAAATATTAATGTGTTGTTATGTATCGTATTTAAAATTTTATCTTTAATTTAAAAAATCTAAATCAAATCAGCCTGACCCATGTATCCCGCACACAGCAGGGTGGGCAGAGGGAAACTATGTTAAGACACTCTGTTCCCCACTTTCTGCCGAATTTTTGAGGCATGTAGAGTGGGCGAACTCAATGACGCACTTATATTTATACTATAAGTTAAAACCTTTGTAAAGTAACATTTACACGAATATTTGGTATACAGGATGATATTATTAAAAAAATGATAAAAGGTAACACGTTATTCCGCCCTTGGAGCCGAATAAAGCTGAAAGCCATTGCATTATTAAACACCTCTCCACAAGTAGAGTTGTTTCTACACGTTGTAATGCGAGTACATTTATTAATTACTTTTAATTTATATCTTTTTCATATATTACTATTTTATCTTAGCACTCATAATTTCTTTTATTTTTACATTTTGCAAATGGAATAACCATTTTATGTCTTAAATTGAATTTCAAAATATTATTTACTGAAATAGACATACACTTTCTACAACATTTTGGAAACATTGTGTGACGACTGGTGGAGCTCAACTAGCGGACTACGCAGAGGTACAGCGTCCGACTATAAGGTCGAGGGGTGTGGGTTCGATTCCGACTTAGGGGAATTAATTAATTTCATTTCCTTGGTCTAAAATAGCGACAAACATAAGACAAAAAGCGCTGCTCTGAACTTTGCCACTAAACTTTTATTATAATACTAGTGGGCCCGGACGCGGCTACGCCCGCGAAAATATAAGCCTAAATAATTAAAATAAGTTAAAAAATAATAATAAGTGGAGATTTATTATTAGAAAAAATGTCTGAGTAAAAGAAATGAACAAACAAAAGAAGTAAAAGTAACTAAAGGAAATTCTTAACATTATAAGAAGTACCTAAAGTTTGTCGTGCGCGCGTACTAAACATTTTTCTATATTAGATAATTATAAATTTTTGCGAACAATATTAAATAAAATCCCAAATGATTAAAATTACGATATTTTAAGTGTATAGCATCGGTATAGATAACCGAACTAAGATTAATTAATTATAAGCAGCAAGTAATTACATAAAAAATAATATTAATTCGAAAATATATAAAAAATTACAAAATCAACAAAGTCATCTGCCCGTTCGCGTCGGTCATACTACACAACTCGTAGGCTAAGTCATTTGGAATCAGTGACATCTCCTTAATTATTTATTAGAATGTTATACAGTAAACTATAATTTCCATCTAGATGAAATGCTAAAAGTGACTATTATATTTATTTTCATAAGGATGAATATCAAATTATAGAAATCATCTAATTTTTGTTAATGTATACAAATCTATATCGGCGCGCGCCATGTCTGCATTAAGCAAACTCACTTTGGGTGACGTTTTCTTAAAACAACAAACTTTGCAAGCCGTTGCTTAGCAACGCGTAGCGACCATTGTTATTAACATGGCGGAATAAATTGCATGTCAAATTAATTATTTTAATATATTGGTATATATCGAAAATATTACAAATATGAGGAAAAAAAAAGTATCCTATGTTCATCCCGGTACCCTCAAGTATCTCTATATGAGTATTTTATCACAATTAAATTAGCGGTTTGGGCCTGATTGCGTAAAAGACAGACAGACAGACAGACAGAGTTACTTTCGAATTTATAATATAGGTATGGATGTATATAGATATATATATAAAGAAATTACATGTTGTAAATTACATCTCATGTTTTATTGTATTCAATATTAATATACATGAAAGTATGAATTAGCATAATGAAATATTTATATTAATTGTAATATTGTCGAATGTTATAGATAATTAACTATTCCGTTCTGACTGAAATTATGCACAATAATTGAATTCATTGAAACGTTTGGTTTAACCAAAAGGTCACCCAAAGGTCAACTGGGGTTAAAATTATTTATTTCATTTATATCTAGAACAAAATTTGTGGGACAAATGTCATCCTTATATTTATATTTCCACATATTTTTCAGGAATATATAATTTATGTTTGTGCTTGTTGAAAAATTACTGTATTTTTCACAACTAATTCCATTTTTATATCATACGGTTTGCCCAGTAATAAACCAATTCGTTTTCAATTTGAAAGGTTTACTACGTCATATCTCTAGGTCCCTTTTAACTTACGCTCATCTTTTTTTTCAGCTTCACGCTGTATCCCGCACGTAGCAGGGTAGATAGAAGGAGCCTAGTGTTAAGGCACTCCACTCTCCACTTGCCGCCGATATCTGGAGGCATTGACAAGAGGCGTGTTGAGTGGCAGAACTCAACGCCGTGTTCCGTTCCAGAGCAATGAAAACGAAAACAAACAAAAATTAAATGCTTAATAAATGGAGTGACTCTACTCCAAGATTCAATTAATAAGCTTGTGGGAACTTAGTGATATATCTGGGTTCCCATTACCTACTCTTCTTAGTAAGACCGATTTCTGATAACTTCAACAAATGCTTGCAATAGTTTATATGTATACACACACTCACACACACACATATATACACATATATACATATATATATATATATATATATATAATTTAAAATTAAAATCTTAATAATAAATATGTTTAATACACATATATAAGATACTGGCGGCCCGACCGCGGCATCGCCTGCGTGAACTACGCTATTATTCATTTCTGTCCCCATGAGTACCTACGTCCTACACGTCCTCCGTGACATCCATGCAAAATTTGAGACTCCTAGCATTTGTAGCAACTAAGTTTCATACAAACTTTCAACCCCAAAAACAACCCCTTAGAAGTGAAATATTTCAAATTCCCGTCTTAGCGTGCACTTACGTCCTATAAATGACTCCTATGCAAAATTTGAGATTTCTAGCACTTGTAGTTTCTGAGATTTTGTGATGAGTGAGTGACCTTTCGATTTTATGTATATAGATACTAATAAAGTAAAAAATATATTGCTTCTTTTTCAGAAGTATGAATACATTTGAATACTGTTAGTCACGTTGTCGTGAATTTTTGAGAGACATTTACACCACAAGTCGACACGTCCTATTAGCTAGCCATCTCTTTGAATAATAGATTAATATATTTTTTCCTACAGTAAGTGGAAAGTTGGAAATGTGATTAATTTTTTTTATCATTTCCCTTTTTAGCCTTATTTTTTTCATGTAAACCAGCAAAAATTTTAGTCGTAAAAGCTATTGCTAAAATATTCTGTCAGGATATTATGTTATATATATTTTTTTGTAAATATTATTTGAACTTTGAACTCCGGAATGATGAATATTGGATATCACATATCTATGGTATACAAAGACAAAGTAGTAGACATCCATAATTCGATTTTGATAAAAAAAAATATGCTCCATACATACTGCCTGGGAAATATATATTTTTAATACTAATTAAAATCAAAGCGCGGCGTTGAGTTCTGCCACTGAATACGAAATGCTTCCAGAATTCGATGGAAAGTGGGGAACGAAGTGTCTTAAAAGTAGGTTCCCTCTGACTGCTGCTCTGTGCGGGATACAGCGTGAAGCTGTATTTAATTTAGCTGTAGCTCTAGTTGTATTATATTTTTCTGGAACATTTTGAATTTATATTTTTATATCTTGGTGTTAAATAAAACAAAAAAATCACAGTTCAAAAATCTTTATTTACAATTTATATACAAATATTATGGTAAATACTCATTGTTCCTACATCCAAAACTTGGTACATTTGACAATATCAATTTTCTATATATGTTTATAGGTATGTGCCTTGACTATAATTTTTAGTTGAGTTTAAATTTGAAATCTACAAAATATTTCTTTATTTATTTTATTATTATTTACACAAACAAAAAGTCACATTTAATTTCTTTACAATATTTTTTCAAAACTATATATTAACACATATCTATCTAAATGAATTAAATAAAACTATTAAAATTATCAGTAGCTTACACAAATATATCAAAATTAAGCCATCCACTTAAAGCCTCAGTACGGAGACTGTATGGTTAAATAGAGACTAGATTGATAATGGTGCAACTTTATACATTTTATAGATTAAAATTTGGCTCCAAACGTCAGTGACTTATATCTAAAAAAAATCTTATATAGAAATAATATTTAAAGTGAATATCTACTACATTTAGTAAGCGTAATTACCGTTCAGGCTTTGCCGATATACTCGACTGACTTTTAGTATAATATTATAATAGTATATAAGTAAATATAATTATATTTAATGACTAATTTTATGACTTTATAATAATTAATCAGTATTTTTGGTACAACATTTATCTCCCCTTTAAACTTGAACTATAGAATAATGGAGAATTGACTCTTATAGATTTATGTGCAATTCAGATATAATTTAAAGTTATAAAAATCAATTTTATGGTTATTTTTTGTTTAATATTAATGGTTTTGGTTAAATATTACTATTAATAATATTAATAAACTATGACTGCCGTCGTCTATCTATGCAGCAAACAGCTCTTTTTAAATTCTCAGTAAAGCCATACTTTTGATTTTGGATTTCCACCTTACAAGATCTCGAAACCGTATCATTTGACGTTCCTGTCTTTTCTCCCTTCACTCCTTCAACCTCTTCATCGGATCACGTATCAGAACCTGGGTACTTTACTATCAGATCTAATTCTTCGTCATTTGGTTTAGCATTTCGTACTTCTGTTTGTCCATCGAATTTCTTTGGTCTGTCAGTCATTTTATTCTCTATATTCACAAGAACATCAGCCACACACTTATGATCATCAGGTGATTTAGCTTCAGTTTCATCACCAAACGCTGTTGTCTCATTTTCATTAACTCCGTTATTATTTTGTTTATCTTTCTCAGTTTCAGCTTTACTTTCTTCTTCTTCTTCGCTGTTTTCTTTTCCTTCAAGAATCATTTTGTGTGTCGCTTCTTCTATAACACTATCTGTTGGTGCTTCATTTATGCAAGAATGCGTTAGAGTGAAAGGGAGCTTAACAGATACTTCACCGCCCATGGCGCTTAGTGTGAGTTTGACTTTTACATAATATGAAACATATATGGCAAAGACGTTACGGTCCTCGGGAGAGTTAGAGTTACATAAAACTGTTGATGCAAGACTCGCTCCTGATTTTGAGTAGGAGTCCTCAAGCGCTATCCAATTTTTGGTTACACCTGGGAAAAATGTTTAATTTACAACCTTTGTCATTTCATAGAAAATTAAAACATCTAATGTCAACTTGAATGTTTACATACTTCAGTAAAAATTATACAACCCAAATAGTCATATCATACGCATATAGAGAAAAAAAGCATAAAGACTTTCTAAATATACCTTTCAAAAATAATACCCTCTAGATAAAGAAAGTATTCAAATGAAGACAACGCAATGACATATATTAAGAATGTACCTTTGTGAGGGGTGAGGGTGTACGTGTCTGTGTGGACCTCCCCCGGCAGTACGGTGTCAGTGCCTCGAACGAGGGCGACGACGTTCTTAAACTTGCCGTTTGAAAACATGCACACGTCGACATGTTGGATGACGAATATCTAGAAAGCAATATTTGTATTAACATAATATAATAGATATGTACATTAAAAACAAAAGTGAGCCTAATCTAGCGGCCTAATCTAGTAAGATATTAACACTAGATTCTTTCTGCCCACCATGCTAAATGCGTGATAGAGTATGAAGCTAAAAGAATAATATTTTTTTCTTGAGTTTTCATTTTTCATTTAAACTCGCAAGTATCATGGGGAATTGAGTCATTTCTTATGACTGAATGACAATAAATAATACCTGTATTTTTCTATGAAACAAAGGAATATTTAATCTCTGAAAACGAATGCAGCTGTTCCTTTAATCCTTTGAAAGCGTAACATAACCGTAAAGTAATTGATACAATTTCCATACGGGGCGAGCTTTTATCTGAGCTTAAGCGATGTAAAATATTGTATTCTAATATTTATATTTGTTAAGTAAAATAACCTGATATATTGATTCGAGAAATTTACTTTAGAAATATTTTCCTTTACTTTTTTAATATGCCCATTCTTGAGCTGACTCTTAAATAGAGATTCTTAATAGACTCTTTAATAGACGCGCATCTTAATTTCTATTGATATATACAAATTCTGAAAATATTGAAAATTTTGTGCAAGTCTTTCATCGTTATCAATATTAACATACAAGTTTTCATTACAGTAGTAAGATTTGAATCCCCACATACTAAAATTAGATATTTCCTAATTGAATTAACTATAAGACAGTTAATTAATTCGACCAGTGTAATATTCCCTTTTGTCACTGCTAATTGTTGTTAGTATGGTGAATGACAGACACGTAGTGAATCTTAATTGATGTGATTACTATGAAAAGATATTAAAAATGGAAGATTTTCCACGTTTCTAATAAAATTTTTTACTGGTATTTTTTCTACAACTTCCAATAAGGCGGAGATTCTCTGAACGATTGGTTAATTCGATTCCCACTCCCGGGAATGAAATATTTATTCAACGCTCTGGTGTCGAGACAAAACGCGGCGTTAAGTTCGCCACTACTTCGTACAATGGGGAACCGTTTGTCTTAATATTAGGTTCCCTCTGCCCACCCTGATATGTGCAGACCTTCATATTTAATAAATCAATTGAATTTAACAATAAATCATTCCACGTCCTTTACAATGGCATCAGCGTCACTGTCACTTTCATTTTGGAATATCCAGAGACAGATAATAAGCTTTATTAAGCTTCATAGCTCGAGGTTTATTTCTATATATAGAAACAAGTCAAGAGTCAAACCCAGTCAAATAAAAGTCGTATATAGATAGTATCGTAATATTTAAAAAATCAAATATGTGGTTATATTTCAAAAACTTCTATCGATTTTATTATCACTTGAAGTTTTTGCTTAACTTCTAATATACTTACATACCTGCTTAATTTAATGTCCCAAAACAATCATCTCTATAATTTTTAGCTTATGACAAATTTATGGACAAACATGTGTGCATACACTATGGAAATTTGTAGATACATGCTTGGACGCCCAAATAAATAGATTATCATACTCAAGTATTAGCCAATAACAACAAAATTACATACATACATGTCAAATTGCTAATCTTCCTTTTGAAAGTCGGTTAAAAATATTTCCACAACTTAAGTACCCACCTTTATTCTTCTTACAGTTTTAGAGGAATGGTTGGACACCACCACGCTGACAGCTATTGATTCTCCATGTGAGTATGTTGCCTTGTCTAACCACGCCTCGAGTTCCACCCTAAAACGAATAATTTCATAAATTTCTTTTAAAATAAGCTTTACGTTGCCACACCCCCACACAGCAGGGCTGAATTCTGCCACTCAACACGTAATGCCTCCAGAATTCGGCAGAAAGTGAGGAACGTAGTGTCTTAACACTAGGTTCCCTCTTCCAACCCTGCTGTGTTCGAGATACAGCGTGAAGCTGATTTAATTTAATTTTTAATCTTTATTTACCATTGAAAAGAAAGGAAACTAACAAATATGGTAGTATGAAAATACTATAACCGAATTGAGTTTTTTCATTATATTTTATATAAGATTCCTACGAGCTCGGGCTTCTTTAGCAGAGACTGTGATTTTGCTATACAAATGTCAATTCATATTTCGGCCGCCGTGAAAATGGATTTTCGAAAATACTTTCGTGATGTGGTGTGTTGAAAAAAAGTTTCTCCATTTCTTCAAAAAAAATTTTGGCTACACGCTGTACCCTGAAGCGAGAACCTGGGAACCTAGTGTGGTAAGACACTTCTGTTCCCACTTTCCACTAAATCTTAAGGCATTGCGTGTTAAGGGACGGAACTCGACGTCGTCGCCTCGTTATCAAAACGAGAAAATGAAAATAGTTAATATTTTTAAATACAAATATGTACATACAATTACTTGGAAAAAACTTTAATAGAATAATAAGCTACTCCATTCCTTTAATACGAAGGCACTGGTATTCCTTCATATTAAATTATGTTGTTATAAAGTATATCTTTAACAGTTACTGAAGCATGAACTCAGGCTTCTTTCGGGAGACGAATTCTTCAAACTTTGAACATTTTATTATATTATACTTTATCATTTTCTTAAATAAAATAAACAAGCTTGTGGTTCATAAAGGTCATGAAACTCTTTTAAGAGTTCTTTCGGTAAGAAAATTAAATATAAATTATAATTTTTTAAACTGAAATATTGAAATATTTCTTTTGAATATTCACAATCTAAAGTAATTTGTCTTGTCTCTAATGTATATTAAATCGAGTACCTTCTTTTCATTTCTATCACATAGCAAAAATGTCCGTAAACTGGTGATAAGCATAGAAAAGAAAGTATAAGATTTTCTCCACTCTCTCTCTCTCTCCACAATAAAAAATGTATAATAAATATAATATTGTTCTTACTGGACGCTAAGAATAGACTTAAAAGCAAATACTAAATATAACTAAAGTATTAACTGTTGAAACGTTAAAGTCAATAAATATTTGGTGGACGTAACTCTTTACAACCGACACAAATTTGTAGACCGTATAGAGTGAGTCGAACTAAATATTAGCAAACTAAATATAAACCTGATTCATACAAAAAAATAACATAATTCGTTATTTATTTATTTAGGCTTTTCTATTCTATTCTATTTGAAAATATGTCCAGCCGTAGGTAGGGGCACAAGTTTGTGACTGAAAACGCGACAGGTAGTGGGTTCGATTCCCCTCGGTGGAATGGATTATTTAACTACATTTTCAAATATCCATATCTTTAAAATAATTTGTAATAAGAGTAAATTCAGACTTACTAGTAAGTAAGTAATATTTAGTATGGGAAATGACGTTAACCTATTTATTTATTGGCAACTGTTGTTCGCAACGGTTCATATTTCAACGACTTACTATATGGTTTGCCAAATACAAAAACATTTTAAAGAATTTATAGTTATTTTTTTTAATTCTTTTATATTATATCTTGCCGCAATAACGCCAAAGAGCGTATGATGATTTTAAACTAAATACCACTATTTTGTATTTTATATTGTTTAGACAGTGCGCTGCGTTAGGCTATGCGAATTAATTACACATTTTGCGTTTTCTCTAGCAGGGCGGAATACTGAAAAAAGTTATAAACTGAAAATATATATAGCCAATAATAAATAAATAAATCAGCTTCACGCTGTATCCCGCACACAGCAGGGTAGGCAGCAAGTGGGGAACTCCTCATGCTTTGCCTCTACATAATATAAGTTTAACTAAATATTTCATCTCCTTTAATGGGGTTGAACTTACAACCAGTCGGTTTTACAGTCACACCCTACGCCACGACTGGCCTCAAGTACCTAAAATATTTCAACAAAGCAAAGATCTATAGATCTATAACTAAATGTACAGGTACCATACAAAGTATTCAGTGGATTTAGATAAGGGCGCTACAAAGCCTTCTCAGTCAATTTGCTCGCAATCCTTTCGTTTATTTTTGTTTTGTAACTCAATTTGTTAAATAATGGAGAACAATTTTACCAACCTTGGAGGCATTAAGGTTGGATTTGGATTTGTTAACTTGAATATTAACATTAAAATTATTATTTTGGTTTTTTTGGAGTATTTTAAAAAATTTTGTAACTGTGGTTGCGGATTTAAATCTCTCTCTAGGACCATCTCCTTAAACTGTAAACCTTGGTATTGGTAACAGCTTTAAATGAAAGAAAAGTGGATAACGTTAATGGTAATATCATATCGACTCAGAACTTGTTATTGCCGATATCCCGCTTATAGCGGGTTAGGCAGAGGGAAACGATCTCATTCTCATTTTATGTCCAATTTTCAAGATAACGAACTAAATTTTTATATAATAATTTCTTTATTTATTATTTTTTCTCTGGTGTCAGGGCGGCGTTTAGTTCCGCCACTCGACACGAAATGCCTCCAAAATTCGATGGAAAGTGGGAAACGGGCTGTCTTAACATTAAGTTACCCTGCTACCCTGCCTACCCTGCTGTATGCGGGATACAGCGTGAAGCTGTTTTTTTTAAATAATTTCTTTTTGAACAACGATCGACCCATCAAATTTATATTTCTATGCTTTACCACTGCGCCATAAAGACATCTCACTTGAAAATGATACGTAAAAATGAAAAGAAAGTTAAATAAAAAATCTCCCATCAGACCCACCTTCCATCAGATAAGATAAACGGCTTTTCAACAGTCGCCCTCGGCGGTGCTGGCTCCACGTTCTCTGTAAATAATTCAATAATTTAGCTTTGTTATTTCTATTTATACGGTAAAATGTTTTCTTGTACACTCATGTTTATGTTAAAGTAACTCGTAAAAGTATTTTTTAGATGTTAGAAAGATTTCTTTTGGTATTTTTCTTTATATGTCCACCATTTTTTTGTGGGACTAGTGATTCGAGTTGTATATTTAGTACAATCTCAAATAGAGATGAAAAAGCAGGTCTTGTAGCAGAGTGGGTAAGAGGAATTAGTGTTGAGCACCTTTCTCCACTTCACCCAATATTTCTGCGTGTTGAATAGCAGGACTTAACGCTGTGTGCTTGTCGACATGAACGGGGAAATTATTCTATTCCTCTGAGTAAGCGGCAGAAGATAAAAGAGAAAATGTCACAGAGTGAGTTTTTCCTTCTTCTGTGAGACCCTGTGTGATGAATAACAAAAACGACCAAAGATATACCTATATATTTTTTATTTTCACTCCTTATTCAACTTTTCACCTGTGATTACTTTCATGTAATAAAATAGGAATTTTACCCATAACCGTTGTTTATTAATAATTTTATTGAGTTAATTTGAATTCGCTACTATCGCATTGGTTCAAAGAAATCTCAACTACGTCTTAATGTCATATTTTTTTATAGATACATATATTTTATTTCTGTTATAGTATAAGCCCAGAATCGAACTGCTTCATATAATATAAACAAGACGTTTGTTATTTTGGGAAATTTGTGGCAGTAGAAGCCAATATAATAGTTTTATGGTGGAAAATGGCTGATTTGGTTTGCGTAATATTTTTATTATATACATAAAACTATGTTTTATAAACCACCATAACCTTAGTTTGCAATAAGGAAAGATAAAATAGATAATTTATATTACGTATGCGTAATCTATATATATAAAAGGACTTGTCCTCACTGACTGAGGTAAGACGCGCGCACAGCCGTAATCGCTGTGCGTAGAAACGTGGAATTTGGACAGATGTTTACTTTCGTAATCTGGACATCCACTTAGAAGAAATTTTGAAAAAATTTAATCCTAAAGGGGTGACATAGGGGTAGAAAGTTTGTATGGATTTCTTTTTAAAATAGCAGCGATTTTTATAAAATTTGAAATTTAGATTTTTAAAAGTATTTAATTGAACACGTGTTTCATCGTTTTCTAGAATTCTTCCCCTAAAGCTGCAAATAAGGGGTTGAAAGCTTGTATGGAAAATTTTTTTAAATCGCCACAGATTTTTATAAAATTTGAAATTTAGACTCATAAAAATATTTCATTGAACACATGTTTCATGGTTTATTAGAATTCATCCCTAAGTAAGTAAGCGAAGCTGCGCGCGTCCGCTAGTTTACTTATATAATCAACGTTGTGCAGAAAATCATTAGATTTAACGAATATAGAGATCGATCGACAGAATTCGACTATAGATGGTAGAAAACCATCCCGTGGTGCTAGAGCTCAAATGCCTGAAGTTAATTTCAGCCATGTCAACTTTAAACATGAAATTTTGTCGAATAAATGTATTTATTATATTGCATTAGGTGAGAGTTCAATACGGAATATAAGTAAAAGCGGGTCACTTCTTTACCAGACCCTTGCTGTTTAAAAAAAATGTATTATCCATTCCCTACAGAATAATACTGAAAAAACAGATGAGGCTATTCATTTCAAGTAAATTTCCTTTCAAACTTCTCTCCATTCATATCGAGGTGAGTTGTATCGTATAATAAAATCAATTCGTTGAACTTTTTCATCCTCGAGTCCTTAAGCTTTAACGATCTTTTCACTGTTCAAACGTCGCGCCGCCCTCATTTCAGACACCCTATTATACAGAGAGATGAGATTATTATAAGATTATTATATAATTCTGATGTTTCTACAGTGTATGTGACCTCGAGTGAAAGTGTATATAATATATATAATAAAAGCTTGTAATATATGTATAACTTTCCAAAATATTTTCATAATTTAGTTAATGGGTGGTGAAAAAAAAATTTTTTTTTCAGTGTCATTCTACACTGTGAAATAGAAATATTGATAGAAAAATATAGATAGAAAAATTGTTGTAACAAGAATTTTGACGTATGGCTTAGTGGTCAGAGCAATTAGGCGGTTTTCAAGAGGCGTGAGTTCGGCTAAATAATTATTAGAAAAATCTAAATAATTATTAGAAAAAGCTAAATAATTATTAAAAATAGTTTTATCATCTTTTAAAAAAAGTTGAAGCTCTTTGTCGCGCTTATTGTTGAATTATAAAAGTTTCACCATTTTAGTACATTAAACGTAAGTGATACACTGGTCATTAATCTCCATTCCACAATGTGACCAATATATGAGTTAGGTATATCTAGGTCTAAGGAAGATATTAATTTTATAGAAAATCTATCATTTTTTACTTTGAGTTTTATTTAAGTTTGAATGGAAATATGGTAATTTATGGTATATTGTGAACCAAAATTAGATTTACACTCATCTAGTATTTTCCTCATAATATTGACATTTTATTAAAATTAAATTTATAAACAAAATCACCCACCAATTTCCTCTCGCTTTCGGCAATTCTCGTCGCCGCTCAATTTGGCTTTGTTTTTCAATCTGAAATAGAAAATAATTTGTTAAATCTTTCCTTTGTTATCAAATTACGACATGCTCCAATTAATTTTGTTCAATGTTACGACCAGTTGTGACGTACGAGCACAAACGTGTGACTGTAAATGAGAAAGGTTCGATTTCTACTTGCGGTATAATAAAATATTTTATATTTTCATAGGAAATCGCAAAACGCAAGGTTAGCTTCCGTAATTCGACGGAAAATGAGGAACCGAAATATCTTATTGAAGAGCAAGGAATTGATAATAATTCATTCCCTCGACTGGGCATTGAACCTATACAATCATCACTGTCGCAGCTACAATAATTTCTTCTCCTATATGTAGATATTTAAAAAAATATAATATGAATAATGTGATAGCAAACATTATAACCTTAATAGCAATGTGCTGTTACTTAATAAAACAAAAGTGAGGCCACTCGGACGCAGGGGCACCAAGTGTGACTGTAAACGTGTCAGGTAATGGGTTCAATTCCCACTCGAAGTAATTTATATTTAATATTTTCATTTCATTGCTATGGTATCACGCTGAAAGCGCAGTTTTGAGTTCCACCACTTAACACGCAATGGATATAAGATTTAGCGGAAAAGTGTCTTAACATTAAGTTCCTTCTGCTTACCTTACTGCTTGTCCTACCCTACTATTCAACGTCAAGTTAAAATAAATAAATAAAACTTTCTATTTACTTCACAGGTGGTGTTCATAATATAGACGTAATGTCAAGAATAATTTCCCTCTGAACAAATGAGGTTCAATTAAATAGCACGAACGCGAATTAAAACGTAATTAAGGACACGAACACATAAATTTATAATGGCTTGGAAATTATGACAGTATTATAGTATGTTATTTTAATTTTATATTTACGAGTATTTTCAGAGATAGGTAGGGTGGAGTGGGACTGCGCCTGGCTGTAAAAGAGAGAAGAGAGAGAGAAAGAGAGAGAGAGAGAGAGATAATCTTTTTTAGCTTTGTGATTGGGTGTTCCTGGTTGTGGATGAAAATTGTTACTTTTATGCTTAACAAGGAGTCGGGACATGTGACATATTTCTTCTCAGATATGATTTTTCACACAATATATTGTAGAAGATGTTACTTAATATGTTTGTAAAGTACTATCTTTAATATTATTTTCTTTGTACGTTATAATTTTCTTACTTAAAATTTATTTAAACGAATATTTTTGAAAACCAGTAGTACAAACTGGAATTAAAATATACCAGATATTACGTCAATATCGTTAAAATGTCATAAAAATAGGGCTTCTGTTAGATAGGATGATAAAATCGTGTATTTTTAAATCTTGTATATGCGATGTACAGAGAGAGATGTATTATATACGAAGGGAATGATGTATATATCAAAAGTCTTGATAATATTTTTGATTATCTCCTACCGGTATATATACTGGTACATTTATAGTCTGTTCTTGGTATTTTATATAGCTATAGAGTTCGTGTGGTTCAACGAGCTAATCCTGGGAACTACTGGTTCAAATAAAAAAAAAAAGTGTTATTCCACATAGGAATTTCTAAATAAGTATTTTTCGAAATAAGTAGAAAAAAATATTTTTGTCTTACAGTATAGTGCATTTATGAAAGAAGCCTAGCCATAATATAACATTACGTTTATTTGTTTTGATATAACTCTCGATACCAGTGTTCAAAGTTAGCTCGGGTATTTAGAATATGTTACAATGTAATGCACAACTCTTAATTTTTTTTATAGATAAATCTGGGTATACTTATAAAATAATAATAAATTCAAATTCAAAATATTATTTATTCAAATAAACTATAAAAGCACTTTTGAATCGTCGAATGTACATGTCAACAAAAACCTACCACCGGTTCGGAAGGCAGTTCTACTTAGAAGAGCCGGCAAGAAACTCAACAGTTGCTCTTTTCAAAGTCAATGGTATATTTTACTATTACATTAGCTGGCAGCTATCCTGCCTGACATTCAATAGAAATTAATTCCATACATGTTTATCCTCTAAATATTCTTGAACGGTGTAATAAGCTTTACTTGTTAGAATTTTTATTTGCAGATATTTTAAATTTTGGTAGTGGCAAACTAATAATACACTGCGGAATTTTATTATATACACGTATACTCAGCCCCATGAAAGATTTATTAACTTTTTGGAGGTGAAAACTTGGAGTAACAATCTTATCTTTATTTCTCGTTCCTATCTTATGACAGTCGCTATTTTTTCTATGACAATGTATATTTTGTCCGACAAAGAGAATGTTATAATATACAAATTGGGAAGCAACTGTAATAATACCTGCATCTTTGAAAACATCTCGCAGAGAATCTCGAGCTCTTAGATTATAAATATGTCTCACGGCTCTTTTTTGAAGAATAAATATAGAATTGATATCTGAAGCACTGCCACTTCCTATATAATAGTATTAGAAAATAATCCTGAAACTCATTTGAAAATAGTTCTTACTACGACCACCTGTAAGATACGATCAAAAAATAAATTTAATCAGCTTCACGCTGCATCCCGCACACAGCAGGGTAGGCAGAGAAGAAATGGAAATATAAACGTAAATAAATATTTAACTCCCTCGAGTGGGGATGTACGATCAATATCTTTTAAAATAAATTTCTACAACTTTTAATCTTAAGTTAGTAGCAAACATGAAGGAATAATGTTTAATATGAAATTTTCCAATAACCTGGGACGTGATTCTGAATAGATTTTGCGGCCGAGCTGAGTACCCATAGTTAAAGAATTGACCCAAATAGAGACCTAAACATGAGTTGCTTAATTTAATAACTTAAAGCGGATATATTTGATTCTAGTTTATATTACTTTCTCAAAATCTTTAGTGTATTTCTAATAGACCTACAAATTAAAATTAGGCAAGAAGTGAAAACGTGCATTTCATTTAAAGGAAAAAAATCGAAATATGGAAAGTATTACAGAATTACAATCGTGGGTCATTTCATATAATAAGCCTATATGCATAAAGCTTAACTTTATCAACTTTTATAAATAGTACCAACCGTTGAGCTACAATTCTGAAATTGGTACTGAACCCACGTTGGACGAGCTTGACTCGTACTTGTTATTTATGGGATCCATCTCTGCAGAATTCTAATCTATAGCTGACGTCGTCATCCTCAAAAGAGTCTTCCACGAAGAGAAATATATACGTAAAAGCAATTCACTTATACCTTGGTCGGTCGCTAAAACTGCTTAGTGAAGTACGATAATGTGAATTATGTATGGGTTGATGGCGACACGGGGCAGTGAGGAACTATGGCTGGTATTCTATATTGACGTTTATTTGACACATGACGAGACAAAGGATGTCGGCTCCAGGCCCACATCTTTATTTATATCCTTTTCACCGATCTCGACTTTATCGATATTTTTGTTAATAAATGATTTTAAATGGGAAGTAAAATTTCAATGTATGCTATTAATAGTTTTTTTTTGTATATTCTTCGCCCTGGTAACGAAGGAAACGTGTTTTAACGGGAATTGAGTGTCTTAACACTAGGTTTCCAGGTTCCCTCCGTCTACCCTGCATTATGTGCCTACTTAGAGAAAGTAATCTATCACTTTTGATAGGACTAATATTTTACTAGTATAGAGTTATTAGTATCTGCTGCACGGATCTTTGCAATATTACTTCACTTTCAAAGATAACATAGAATGGGCTCTTGCAAGCTCTTAGAATATCTTTTATAATGGATTCTAAGTATAAGTGTAAGTTGGTCTCTAGCGACGATGTTTTACTTGATTTTCATTCAAACAGTATTCGTTTATTTGTTAGCGCTTTAATAGATTAAAAGTAAATGTAGGATTAGTTTGTAATATAAGATTAAGGAATTAAAAGAAAATCGAAACTAAAGTTTTAAAAAGATATAATGTGATTATATATTTTACGTATAAATAAATGATTACTCTCTAAAAGAGGTATGGTTGACATAATTTTGTAAATTATCCTATAAAGACTAAAATGGCCACAGATTAAATTTTGTATGAAAAAAATATATTTGGACTTGAAAATATTGTCATTAGACTATTTATAAAAAAAAACAAAGTAAAAATTTACTTTATATAAAAGAAAATTAACAAAGAATTCATTATAATACAAGGAACAACCATGGAAAATATTGCTAAATATTTTTCATTCGATACTTTTCATCAGTTTTACGACTGAAATTTCCTTCATGCATCATTGCTAACGTTGTTCGCCATGAAATATGAAATCGTCCAGTGTGTATTGGCTATAAAATGGCGGTAAATCAAAAGTAATATACTTATTTAACGACCGCTTTACTCGGTTACAGACTTGTGCATATTGTATTGCCTATTCTTGTGTATCCCTGTTTACAGCTTCGATATATATTGTGTTATCCTTTTGTTTTTTTTCACCTTCCCGGATATAGCCGAATAGGCTGAGGGAACCTAGTGTTAGCCTCCGTTCCTCGATTTACGCCATATTTTTATAATATTGCGGGTTGAATGGCAGAACTCAACGCCGCGCTTTGCGTTGGTACCAGAGCGAAGAAATAAAAATATTAAATTTTTCATTTCCTCGAATTAAGTGGGATTCGATTTTCGCCCAGGGGTGAAAGCGATGACTTTCATCACGCAACACCCAACGTCTCCAGAATTGAAGAAAGAAACTTACCCTAACTTGATTTAGTTTCACGCTTTAGCTTTAGCGGGGTAGTCAGAGAGAACGGAGAACGAACGAATTTTTAATTAACCAGGTAAGTTATGTTACTAAGTCGAATGAAGAGAATAATACGAATTGATTAGTTTTACGTAACTTCCCATCACTTTACTTACGTGTCAAAGCACTTCGTGAGTATTTTGAAGTTACAAGTTTCTCATTAAACTAGTTGACCCATTTCTGTTTACAAATGAATATACAATACAATAGATATAATAGATATAATAGATACGTATTTAACTATACCTAATACATGAAGTTTAATAAATTACAACTATAGTAGCACTGTTCCTGCGATTTATCGTACCTGCGGGCGAACTACCGATTGAACTTCTCGGATGCAATAGTTTATAACAACTTCGGCTAATACTTCGTCGAGGAATCTTCTTCGCCGAACAAATTAGAAATTATGCAAGTATTAGAAATTTTAGGCTTAAGATTCTATTAAAAAATAAACACAACCTATGCTGAGGGAACCTAGGAAGTGTTAAGACAGTAGGTTCCACGACTTGCCTAAAAGCCATAGTTATCATATTATTTATTTATAAAAAAAAATAAAAACCTTCACAAATAAAGTCACAGGAAAAAATAGTATTATACTAAAGTTGTATAATTATTATTGCTATGTTCAACACTTGACAAGTTATGCAAAATATTTGATTAGCGATTTCGGTACGTGGGTTTCACATATTTCAAATATCAATGATAT
Organism: Heliconius nattereri; assembly: GCA_013403645.1. Taxonomy (NCBI): domain Eukaryota; kingdom Metazoa; phylum Arthropoda; class Insecta; order Lepidoptera; family Nymphalidae; genus Heliconius; species Heliconius nattereri. Next base: position 2,933,525 of record JAAIXI010000225.1, read on the forward strand.
TAATTGCCTACTACTGAAAATTGAATATGCCTTTGGCAAAGAAATGAGAATATAAATTTAGAAAAGAAATATTTAATTTCCTTGAGTCCCTAAGCCACGACTGGCCTGGATATTTATAAATGTAGAAAAATATGTCAAAAGGTAAAAGAAATGCTTGATGAGAAGGTTTATTAAAAATTTATAAATAGTCTAAAGTTCTACATTTGCTTAAGCCACCCCCGAGCTTTATTAAGTATACTTTTTTTCATTTTCTTTGTGCACATTTTGCATATACTCATAATAAATATTATATATAGATATGGTACTCTGTTTTTCAGTATACGAATGAAGAGACTTTAAATATTTACGTTAAATATATTTAGGTTGAAACGTTTTGCTTATTATTTTATTATACTTTGTCATATTAAACCCTTCTCACTCATTCCATTCAGAAAGCTTTGTATAGCACATATGTATCATGGCTAAACACTCTTCATAATTAGTTATTATGTAAGATTAAATTTAAAAATTTTATTAACTACCGAAATATTATTATTTAGCCTTATTAGATATTTTTTTATCAGCTTCACGGTGTATCTGCGTGCAGTAGAGTAGGTAGAAGGAAAATAGTGTTAAGACTCTCTGTTCCACATTTCCCGCTGAATTTTAAAGTGGAAAGAGTGGCTGAATTCCACGCGAAGAAATGAAAATATAAACGTAAATCAATATTGCACTTGCTCGAGGGGGGATCAAACCCACCGTCACATTACAGTCACCTTGCCATATACAGGATACAGCGTGAAGCACAAAACATATCTAAAGAACAAAAAGTAGGCAAGGATAAATCAAAGCAAAGTATAAGTGACATATCTCACCTGAGGACATTATGATGAGCCAGCGTGCTAAGGGCATTGTGGGGGGAATGCGGCAATATCGGCGGGATAGACATCACCTTCCCTGGCCCCTGCAGCACTCTGATACCCATCCTAACTGTGTTCCGCCGTGATACCTTCTCGTCAGCTCGTTCTGCTGTTTTGAAAATGAAAAATAAAAGTAATATTAAAAAAATTAGCCTATGAATACTTGTCAATTACATAGTTACCTAAGAGTATACTGTAGAAGTGCTCGACTACTCAAAAACTACTAAATGGATTTTTATTACATTGAACTATTCGCTAAAATTAATTACATTTTCTCATATAAATAAAAAACGATATGTTCGTAAAAATCTCATATAAATTTGCAAAGTTGGTGGACAATATATTTTAACAGCAGATGGCAAATATAGAAAGTCTGAACGTTATTAAATACAAATGTAGACTATAATCCACCTCGACAGACAGTAGCTATAGTTCTTGAGATTATAATGTTTAGCCAAACAAATACTTTAGTTTTATTATATTAGTTGCATACAGACGACAATTATTTATAAATATAATTATAATACTACTAGCGGACGCGCGCAGCTTCGCTCGCTTATTTAGGGGTGAATTCTAGTAAATCACGAAACATGTGTTCATTGAAATATTTTTAAGAGTCTAAATTTCAAATTTTATAAAAATCGGTGGCGATTTTGAGATTTTTCCATACAAACTTTCAACCCCTTATTTCCACCCTTAGGGGGAGAATTCTAGAAAACGATGAAATATGTGTTCAATTAAATATTTTTAAAAATCTAAATTTCAAATTTCATAAAAATCGGTGCTGATTTAAAAAAAATCCATACCAACTTTCAACCCCTATTTCACCCTTTTAGGGTAAAATTTTTTCAAAATCCCTTCTTAGTGGATGTCCAGATTACAAAAGTAAACATCTGACCAAATTTCACGTTTCTACGCACAGCGGCTGTGCGTGCGTCTACCTCGTCGTACCTCAGTCAGTGAGGACAAGTCCTTTTATATATATAGATAAAAGTTGTTATAGTAATCAAATATTACTAAACGTTTTTTTATTTCACAAAACATTACTGTATCAAAGCTTATCTAATCTAATTCCCTTTGATCATTCTCTTTATTAAAATAACTATTCGTAAAATCATTAATAATTGACATCAAAATCCAACCAGCTACCCCTGTCAATGAAGCTGACCTTTAATCTTTGTACCCTATGGTCTCCTTAATGGGTTTAAGGAAGACAAATGACCAGTGTTTTCTTACGGAAGTAGTAGTGGATATTTTGATGTATGTATGTCACATTGTATGAAGACTGATGGAGCTTTGGCTGTTTGTAGCTTAATTTTCTAAGTATTTCTATTTGTGAATGTTTCATGTTGTTATTAAGTTTTTAATTTAAAAGAGAATGATCAGCGTAAATCAAACCCACATCTGTATTTCATTATCCTATCATATTTATTTATAGCAATACATAGTTTTGAAAAAAGTAATTGCTTAAATAAAATTTAAAATAAACAAATTTCTATTATTTTTTTCTTTATTTAGCCCCAAAGTTTTTCATCAGCAAGGTAGGCGGTGAGAACCTAATGGTGGAAAGACACTCCTTTTTACGTTCCACATTTATAAATACATTTGAAAAGATTGGCATTTATATTTAAAATGCTACTCTATTAGATTTATTGTCTTATTTTATAACGGAGAATGAAGTCATAACATGGGGATCTTCTTAAAAGGGGTTTTTTCCTTAAAACGCGAGGAGGGCGTGGAAAAAATAATGTTCAATTTTAATTTAGGTATTCGTTCGCTCTTATTGCCATCGTACTACATCCCTTGTATCTGACAAAATTATATAATTTGCATTTGAAGTGCTAATTTTGGCTGAACGGTTGATTAAATTTACCAAATGAACAAAAATGTTCTTAAATTTTTAATCAAGTTTTTATTTACTTTTCGTGGTTATTTTTTTAACCCTTGAGCCGTTTTCATTTTTGTTTTAAAAAAATTATGTCAGTTCAAAATTAATTTTTATTATTATAAAACTCGCAGCCCGCAACAACGTGGTTCCGGTTTTTCGTTTCTATCATTTTCTCAGTACCGAAAGAGATAGAAATAGGATTAAAAAATATATATGAAAAGTATAACTTAAAAGTCTTGGGATTTCTATAAATATAATTTAATCTTCAATATTTATAATACTTTACCTTTTAACATTTCTTTGATTTTTCCACTCTGTTGTTACATCTCTGTATATATGGAAAAGTAAATAATATACAAATGTAAACCAAATTATGTTTGAAAAGGAATTTGAGCGAGTGTGCAAACTGGGGTATAGATAATGGACTACTGGTGCACCTTTTTAGGATATTTTATAATAAACTAGCGGACGCGCGAAGCTTCGCAGTATTTAGCCTAGGGGATGAATTAAAATAAACCACGAAACATGTGTTCAATGAAATATTTTTAAGAGTCTAAGTTTCGATTTTTATATAAATTCATTTTTAACAAAAAGAAAAACCGACTTCTTACAACGAACTAAAAAGTGAAAAATAATTATACAAAGATTTTACAATTTTGAAGTCGGCGTCAAGCATTAGCTTGACACTGACACCAAAAATGAATAAACTACTGTCCTCCCTCAAAAAGACCACAGGACGCCTGGCCTGCAACACGACTCGGAATAAGGGTCAGGAGCGTAGCCTTGTTGATGGCCGAGGAATCAGAAAGGGTGGGAATAGTTTTCAGTCGCTCGGAACCGCCGGATGGAGTCCAAATTTCACCAGAATTAGCAGCCCTAATCAAAGGAAGCACGAGTAAAAATCGGTAAGGTCAGGAAAAATAGACTCACTGACATGGCAAAGGCTGGCTGAACCCCCCTGCCTAATACTGCGGTCACATAATAAAGTGATCGCATTGCTCGAATGTGGGGAGAAATCTCCCTTTGCCCAACTTGACTTGATCCTCCGAAGAATTCGGGAATGCACGCCGCAAGGAGCCCCTAAGACCATAAGCGTAGACGCAATGAGGGTAGAATCTTATAGAGGCAGCATAGCAAACTACTACAAATGCCTCAAGGTCGCCCACAAACACCAGCTAGTCGTCTACGTAGACAGGGGGGAATGCCTTGACTTCCTAAAGGCAAAAAAACATCTACCTGAGCGGATCCGAGAGCCTGCAAGAAAAGCTGTACCCCAAGCCATCCACAAGCAACAAGACCAACACATCCACCCCCAAACATAACATCTCGAGGACTTTGGCGAGGACCATTCTAGGAGTCGTCGCTCCAAGGGAAAAAGAAACCCCAAAATGCTCTGCCTCTAAGGCTGCGCGCCAAACTAGCACCGAAGAAAGAGAGGACATTCCGGGAGNTGGCCGAATGCACGAGGGTGATGCTGGACGATAGGATACTCGGAATGGCAAACGCCATTTCAAGCGATCCTGAGCCGGGGGCAGCCTTCGTGAATTGGGAACTACCAAAACTTTCCTGGGTAAAGGGGGTTCTGGGGTGTGGTAAGACAACTCACATTATCAAGCACTTCGATGAGGACACGGAAGTAGTAGTGACAACCACAGTAGAGGCCGCGAAAGATCTAAGAGAGAAGCTGGCGCACCGCCTTCGCACGAAAGCGACAAAGAGAGTGCGAACAATGGCCTCGATCTTAGTCAACGATTTTCATGAGGGAATAGTTATAAACCGGCTAACGGTGGACGAAGCCCTCATGAACCACTTCGGGGCCATTGTTATGGCGGCTATACTGTCAGGAGCGAACGAGGTCACACTCATCGGAGATATCAATCAGCTGCCTTACATCGACAGGCAAAATCTATTCGAATTAAGGTACTGCAGGCCTAGCTTGACAACCAACAGCAACATCACATGCGAGTTGCCTTGCACACATCGGAGCCCAATGGACGTCGCCTATGCCCTCGCCGGAGTATATAACAGCATTTACTCCGCACGCCCCATTGTCCACTCCCTAAAGGTTCTCGGATACACCGACGCGCGAATATCACACTGTAACGACGGCACCCTATATCTGGTCCAGACGCAGGAGGCGAAGAGGCAGCGAAAGGCCAGGGATATGGAGCTGGAGCAGGTTCGCGAGTCATGACTATCCATGAGGCCTAGAAGCAGACCTTCGCAGACATCGTCATCGTCCGAATGTGTAAGGTATCCTTTGCTACCACTGGCATAGTATAATAATTATGGCATGGCTCACTTTATTGTACGGTTGAATAGAATATAAAATACTTATTTTGCATATTCTTATTTGTTCCCTTGGGTTGAACGAGACGCGCTGTATTTGGTAATGCAATACCGAATTTAGATCGAAAAGCTTGGTAGTAAACGATATGGATTATATTTCACGGGAATGTATAGGACTTCTGTTAAAAATTTTTTTTGATTAAGTTTATTTATATACGGTAGAAATAGAAGTTATGAGTAGGATAATTGTAAAATTATAATGTATTCTATATTATATATTTATTTCATCTACTTGCTTATTGCATAAACAGAGAAAATCGTGCTAAGATCTACGTTCTCCACCTTCTGCTCAATTTCAAGACATTATTTATTAAGTGAAGCAACTGAACGCCAAATGCAGTCTTATTGAAACAGGGAAATAAGTAGAGAATACAATTCAAAATTTAATATTTCCTTCGCCAGAGGATTGAATTTACAACCGCTAAAGGCGCAAGAAAGTAAAAACTACTATAAATAAACTTACCAATATACGCTCTGACGTCGTAAGAAGTACCAATGGGTGCTCCATGATATTGCTTAGCTGGTACCAGTTGTACACTTGGAGGCGCTAGCGGTGTTAGTTCCAGGTGGAAAGGAAAGGCATTCGCTCCTAGCCTTTTGATGAGAGCATCCTATAATAAAATTAATAGTGTCAAAATTTGGATATTTGTTTTAAATTATATTAGGATTTGTTTTTATTTAATTTAATTCTTAAACGGATTAAGCATAATAGTGGGAATCCAGGGTCTAAACCTTCTGTTTACTACTTTTCGAATTCATGTACGTATATGAGTCCGTATTTATAAATTGTTAACAAATCTAAGATCGATCTTGAGAAGCCCTTTTTATAGATTGTGTAATATATGATGTATATTTGTATAGTGTGTTGAGTGTCATATATGAGTGTCTTCAAAGATTAGAAGCTTTCTAATACTTGTATCAAGTATCAACAATATCAAATTACGCCTACTAACTACACTAAACACGCGATGCCTCTAGACTTCGGCAGAAAGTGTGGAACGGAGTGTTTTAACACTAGGTTCCCTCAGCCTACCCTGTTGTGAGCGGGATACAGCGTGAAGCTGATTTGATACTGACAAATATTTTTATGAAAATCTTAATTAGATATACATATAAATTATAACCTGTAGTGGAGTGTTGGGTTCTTTTTCAAGACTGCAGTGTACAGGCCATACCTGCGCCAGGCTCATGATAGCTTCATTACAGAACTTCAAGCCCATAACTTCTTCATCTTCTCGACCGTACCTGTTCAAAGTAAAAATTTACCAAAGATATGAAAGAAACACTAAAGACTATCCGTTCCCATTAAGGCACTTTCGTTTCCCAAACACCGCCGAATTTTGGAGGCATATCGTGTTAAGTGGCGGAACTCAACGCAGCGCATTTTGTCTCGTTACCAGAGTGAAGTAATGACAAAAATAAATATTTCATTCACTATTTAATTCAACAAAATATATAAGTTATTTTGTTAAAAAACTAAGATATTTCTCTTTCACTTGCTAATCGCCAAGATTGGCGGAAAGATGAGAACGAATTGACTAATAGCTAGAAGATCTATATCTAAAGATTAAAATTATATAAGCTTACAAATTTCCTAAGACATTTATATCCTTAAATAAATGTAAAAAAAAAATCATAATAACATACAATACTGCCAACTTTATTTGGCAATATTCCTTTCAGCCAAGGGCATTACAAATATCTTAGCTTGGCATTATGTCAACTAAAACCTAATGTAATGTCTTGTAAGAGTAGTTTTATATTACTATGTTTACAGTATATTATAAGTTTTTTTAGCCCATTATACTAAGTATAGCTGTTAAGGCGACTGGTTATGGGTTCGATTCCCACTCTAGGAATTGAAATATTAATTTATTTAAATTTATATTAACATTTTTACGCTTTGGTGTCGAGGCAAAGCGCGACTGCATGGCGGAAAATGGGGAACGGAGTGTCTTAAGACCAGATTCCCTCAGCCTACCCAGCTGTGTGTGGAATACAGCGAGAAGCTGATTTCAGTTGTTAATTAAACATTTCCCCGGATGTTAATCAGATAAGAAATATAGTCAAATTTACCATTAACTATTGATCTAAAATACAGCAATATATAATACTAGTGGATGCGGCTACGCCTGCTTGAAGTATAAGAATATTAATTAAATATATTTATGAAATTTTTTTGAGTAGTAAGAAAATATAAGCCTAAATAATCAAAAAGAATAATAATTAGAGACATGCTATTAAAATAAAATATCTGAATTATTGAAATGAACCAATAAAAGAAGTGAAGGTAACTAAAGGATATTGTTAATATTAGAAAAAGTACCTAAAGTTTTCCGTGCGCGCGTACTTAGATATCGACTCTATGAAATAACTAAACATTTTTCTATATTAAATAGGATAATTTTTGCGAGCAATATCAAATAAAATAAGAGGAGAACCAAAGTGTAGTTTAAATAAATTATAAACTGCAAATAATTACATA